>JASANE010000893.1:0-25855 GCA_030248225.1 Trileptium ribeirensis
AATGTAACCTAATTGACATCATCGTACATTGACATCACCTGTCGAACATGGTTGGGTTAAGATGGGTTGTAAATGGGCCCATGGGACGCTGAAAACATCAAATTGTCCATATATCCTCACTCACTGGAGCGATTCGGCTAAGATTGGGCTTATTTTGTTCAGAAATCAAAGGTCTATATAGCTATATACGTTGTGTTGTTATCGACTGCACTGGTCCAGCAGGGTTGGGTAAAGATGGCTTATACATGAACACTTCGGACCCCAAAACCACCAAATTGATCATATTTCCTCAACAACTAGAGCGACTCAGCCGCGTTTGGGATCATTTCGTTCAGAGAGCAAAGCTGTATATAAGTATATGTCGTGGTTTACTATTTGAGTTTTGTTTCGGATGTTCGGCTTTAACGAAATTAAGTATTTTAATAACTTTTATAAACACTCAGGATTCGCTTTCTTGTATCGCTCCAGTTGTTGATTAGATATGGCCAATTTGGTGTTTTCGGGGCAGGACCATTTACAACCCACCTTAGCCCAACCCTGCCCGACAGGTGAGGTCAATAGCAATGCAGGGTATATAGCTATTTATAGCTTTGCTTCCTGAACAAAATGAGCCCAATCTTAGCCGAATTGCTCCTGTTGTTGACAAAATATGACCAATTTGGAATCACTCAACATGTTGCATGTCACTAGTTTCTACCGCTGAAATTTTTGGCACTGAGCCGAATTAAAGCAGGGTTGCTAAATACTGACACTAGTCGGGCTTATAACCACTCCGTATTACACATTTTCAATGAGTTAAAGATGCGGCTCTTGGTACAGAGAAGTTATTCAAATTTAATTCGCGACATTGAATCATTTGAAATATATTGAACATTTCTGTTTTAAACTGTTTACGTAACTGCTGTAATCTGTGTTAATTCTTCAATAATTACGTATTTTAGTTTGAAAATTTTATTTCGGCCAAGTACTAACATGATATTGCCCTGAGCCGAGCGATATTGCGAATCACGGTTGACCACACAATAACGATTATGAATAGACTACGGCTGTTGTTGCGCCATTAAGCTTATGTTTACCATCACTGTGTATATGCATAATCCCCTATGTCGTGTTGTTCTTGACCTCATATATAATATAAGGTGAAATATTTTGTGTTGTGGAACTTCTTTGTTATTTTGTTTTTCTTTCATTTTTTGCTTAGCGTTGAATAAAGATTTTTTGCAAAATAGGTAGTCCTTATGCTGAGCGATACTAGGGTTATCATCCAAAATGATCAATTTAACAGCCAATTTAATTATAGTCTTACGGAGTGTGGACTGAATCCGTGTTCTAAATTTGTATGGAGCAATTTGCACTATCGTTATATTTGTCCAGTCGCCGACGGTTACCCCTACGTTTTGGGCCCGCGCAGTCATATTTATGCTTAAACTCAAGCTGCGTAACGCCTCACAGCCAATGACACCCAAAATGTTTAGCGACTAGGCAGAAGGATGTGGAAAAAAAAAAAAAAAAAAAAATATCCCCCAAAAAAAAAAAAAGAGTCCGTAACCTGGTTTCAGAAAGAAACCTAGTTTCGCGTAGCACAGCTACAAGGCGTAACCATGTTAGGGTGAGTTATGGAGTTACACTAGTATGTAACCGGGTTACGAAACAGTGTGACTTGTGTAACCCCATGCTCCACCGTAACTTGGTTATATAGCAGCGTCACGTAACTATGAACAGCAGTAGTGTAACCCGGTTACGTTGGTCCACGATATCACGCGTAACCCATTTCCACCGCGTGACCCAGTTACTCGCAGCGTAACATTTGTAATACTTGATGTACCATAGATAAAGATGTAACAAGATGTAACTTAGTTACGCGAAACAAAAGTGCATGTAATCCCTTACAACAGTTTAACCCAGTTACGCAGTTTAGGTTTTTGCTTCTTACACTTCCATGTAATTGAGTTACGCGTACCTGTAACACACAGTAACCGCATACAAAGTGGTAACCGGGTTACGTAGGTGTAATCAGTTACAAAAATCGTGTAACTGCATACTGCAGCGTAAATTGGTTACATGAGATTACTTTTTACGAAGCCGGAACGCTGCACACAACTCTCTGTGAAAGACACATATATTAAACGTTAATGTGATCAAACAAACAGTATGGTAAGGAGTAATTATATTAAACCCAAGACCTATTTAATATGCTTTCAAGAGAAGAAGTTGCTGCAGTATGCTCCAGTCACTGCAACGTTGGAATGCGGGTTGCATTGCCGTTTCAGCATTGAAAAATTGGCTCAACCTTGGTCATGATCCTAAATTAGTCTCCTTTGGACTTTTTGCGAAGTCTTTGTGAATCCATAGTCAACAATTTTACTACTTTTTGACAATCTCTGAAACATCATTAATAGGCTTTTC
Organism: Trileptium ribeirensis; assembly: GCA_030248225.1. Classification (NCBI taxonomy): domain Eukaryota; kingdom Metazoa; phylum Nematoda; class Enoplea; order Enoplida; family Thoracostomopsidae; genus Trileptium; species Trileptium ribeirensis. The sequence continues at coordinate 2,407 of JASANE010000893.1, forward strand.
AAAAATTTCAAGACTCCCTAAGTTGCCCAGTTATTGACATGCAATTGTATAGATATCTGGTACGTCAGTTTATGATGACGCGGGCACAGGATGTTGCTCAAACAAACTTAGTAAGAAAAAATAAATCCTGTATGCTATACCGTTCTGTAAAGGGCGTGTCGCCAGTTGACGCATATTATCTAAATAGTAACACAAAAATCGGGATTGCTGTGTTAAATGTATTTATAAAAAATGTGTATAAATGCGTTATTGTGTTAAATTGTTCTCAATAGTATTAACAAGGCTAGAGAAGTCTAAACTTCCAATGCCTTTTTAGGAATCTTAGGACTGATATATTGCTTATTTTAAGACGGAAATGATTTGTAGATTTGATGTACATTTGAACAAATGAAGAATAATCAGCTAACAAACGACGTATATATTTGCAAAAAACTTAGAATGGCCAAACTTATACACCCAGTAAAATCCAAAAACCCAAACAAGACCTCTCAGGAATAATTAGATACAAACTCACTACTATAACAACAGATACTATAATAGTTGCATAGTTTAAAAAGCCTTTTACTTTCGCCAAATATAGATTCATTTTAAACTGTGACAAAATGTATTCCCCCGAGAATCTAATGCGATTCGATTTAAATCCAACGTTAATTTGAACACAAGGGATTTTGCCGTAGCGGTTAGTTCCAAGAATATGGTGAGGTACATTTTTCGGAGCAGGCAAATCCGTCACGAGGAAAATAGATATTTCGAATTACAGTCAATGAATGACGTACCTAGAATGATAAATTCGTAACATCAAGTCGCTATAGCCTTTCAGTGTCATCAGATGAAACTGGCTATGCTCAGATTAATATTTTGTCGTTATTAGTTAACTGCCTAGTTAGCAAAACTGCAAGCAAAGTTAATCTAAAACAACGGCCAAATACTGAGTTATTTGGACCAAACTAATGGAAGTGTTTTCATGATAGGAATTTTGGATAGGTATAAATGCTTGTGGCCAACGCTAGAATATATCTGTACTTCTGCAAAATGGGGACGCAAAAACGTTCAGTCCGTTTTGAAAGCCAGAATATAGACATTTTCTAACCTAAAGCTATTATCATTAATCGATGTAAAAAAATATGTCACTACACATGCATTTTATTATAGACAAAAAACTGTAGCTAAAATTTGCCGATTATCTGTAAACGAAAGTGCGGTTATCTGTAAACTCGGCGTACCTGTTGAGTGACACGAGACTTGAAAGTAGAGTACAAAGTTCTGCCTCGTTGCATTTCTTCACAGTATTGTCCTTTTCCGCCTTTCTCTGTGCCCTACTACGCAGCTGCTAAAGCTCTATAAACAGTAAGTGGGCCAACCCGGGAGGAACTGAAATTTCTCCGCCCCGCCACGTGGGTTTATGTTTTGTCCCATCGCCACCTCTACTGAACACAATTTTATATGAAGTTCACCTTGAGTTTTTCATCATGACAGTCTACTCTTAATACATTATTCCGATCACGCCTAAACTAAAATGCAGCTATCACAACAGATATTTTGACTGTCAAAACTCTTCAATGTACAATTTTTAGTTACATAGGTAGTTTACTAACGGTTTTATTGTCCGCTGTTATCCAGAACTGTCTACGATGTCACGATTCGTGTAGGATTCTTGTAAAATGCGAGCATCAACTACACTTCACTTTAACCTCCACTGAAATCCTGTTTATCGAAATATAGACACCAGTTTGGACAGTTATGGATCATATATACGAAAGTTTATGCTATGCAATTATTATAGTATCTGTTGTTATCGTCGTGATTTTGTATATTTAATTATTCCTGAGAGGTCTTGTTTGGGTTTTTGGATTTTACTGGGTGTATAGCTTTGGCCATTCTAAGTTTTTTGATGTATACATCATTTGTTAGCTGATTATTCTTCATTTGTTCAAATGTACATCAAATCTACAAATAATTTCCGTATTAAAATAAGCAATATAGCGGTCCTAAGACCATTTCCTAAAAAGGCATTGGAAGTTTAGACTTCTCTAGCCTTGTTAATACTATTGAGACAATTTAACACAATAACGCATTTATATACACATTTTATAAATACATTTAACACAGCAATCCGGATATTGTGTTACTATTTGAGTAATATGCGTCAACTGGGGCGACACGCCCTTTACCAGAACGGTATAGCATTACAGGATTTATTTTTCTTACTAGTTTGTTTGCGCACCATCCTCTGCCGCGTCATATGAACTGACGTACCAGATATCTATACAATTGCATGTCAAATAACTGAGCAACTTAGGGAGATCTTGGAAATTTTGAAAACGCTATTAGTAATGTTTCAGAGATTGTCAAAAAGTAGTAAAGAATATAGTTAACTATGGATTCACAAAAGCTTTCACAGAAAAATCCAGAAGGAAGAGATTACCCATCATGACCAAGGTTAACCAAATTTTTCAATGCTGAAACCGCAAATGCAACCCGCATTCCAACATTGCAGTGAGCTAGAAGAGCATATGCTGCGGCAACTTCTTCTCTGAAAGTCATATTAAATAGGTCTTGGGTTTAATATAATTACTCCTTACCATACTGTTTGTTTGATCACATTAATGTGCTCAATCCCTTAGACAACAAGATTAAAACCAACAGCTTACAGTTGTAGACTTGCCCTACGCGCACGGACACCTTATGGACAGTAGAAATAAAACAAAAATCCTCGTTGCTGCGAGAGACGATCTAAATCTATAGGCATTGCAACCGTTGTATAAGCATACGCACAAATTGCTGATAAGACGTTAAACGTTGGGTTTTCATTCGCGACAAACTGTATTATCGTAAACTTAATATGAAGCAGCAAGCAACGTCCATTTGTGGTTTGTCTAGGATTATGTGCTGAACGATCCAGTTGATTTTGACGTCGTACAGCCAGTACAGTTTTCAAAAAACTATTGCCAACTACCGTTGGTCTTTTATTCCACTAAGTTCGATAAAAATACGCAATTTTCACCATATCTATAGCATTTTAGAAAGAGGGAAGCATAACCCATTATGCTACTTTGCCGCAAAGATATAGTGACCCAGTTAGAAATTTTATATTATACGTCTTTCACAGAGAATTGTGTGCAGCGTTCCGGCTTCGTAAGAGGGTACTCTCGTGTAACTGGGTTACGCTGCAGTATGCAGTTACGCGATTTTTGTAACCAGTTAAACCTACGTAACCCAGTTACAACTTTGTACATGGTTACAGCGTGTTACCGGCACGCGTAACTCAGTTACACGATTGTGTAACAGGTAAAAACCTAAACTGTGTAACTGGGTTACATTGGTGCACGGAGTTACGTGACCTTCCATTTCGTGTAACTGAATTACATGTTTGTGCTTGGTTACAAATGTTACGCTGCGAGTAACTGGGCTACGCGGTGTAACTAGGTTACGCATAATAGGGTGGACAAGCGTAACCCGGTTACACTACTGTACACAGTTACGTGCCGCTGCGATACGGCGTAACCAAGTTACGCTGGAGCATGGGGTTACACAAGTTACACTGTTCCGTAACCCGGTTACATTCTGGCGTAACCTGTGTAACTCTATTACTCAGCGTAACACGGTTACGACGTCTCACGGTGTTACGCGTGACTAGGTAATGTTATGTAACCAGGTTACGCACTCGTGTAACATGCGCGTAATTCTATAAACCAGCGTAACCTGGTCACAGAACGTTACTTAGTTTACGCGTAAGCACAGTTGGGGCTCATATACGCTGTGTCTCACATGACTTAGTACCTCCATTTCGTTTCTATGGAAGGTAGGGCAGGGGATATAACTGATAGTTTTCTCCATTTTGCGCTATTTTTCCACATCCTTTCCTAGTCGCTAAACATTTTGGGTGTCATTGGCTGCGAGGCGTTACGTATCCTGAGTAAGCGTAAATATGACTGCGCGGGTCCAAACCTCAGGGGTAACCGTCGGGTATTTTACAAATATAGCGATAGCGTAAATTGCTCCATACAAATTCAATACACGGATTCAGTCCACACTCCGTAAGACTATAATTAAATTGGCTGTTACATTGGTCATTTTGCAAGAAATCAGATGTATCGCTCAGCATAAGGACTACCTATTTTGCAAAAAATCTTTATTCAATGCAAATCAAAAAATGAAAGAAAACAAAATAACAAAGAAGTTCCACAACACAAAATATTTCACCTTATATTATATATGAGGTCAAGAACAACACGACATTATGCATATACACACATTGATAGTAAACATAAGCTTAATGGTGCAACAACAGCCGTAGTCTATTCATAATCGTTATTGTGTGGTCAACCGTGATTCGCAATATCGCTCGGCTCAGGACAATATCATGTTAGTACTTGGCCGAATTAGAATTTTCAAACTAAAATACATAATTATTGAAGAATTAACACAGATTACAGCAGTTATGTAAACAGTTTAAAACAGAAATGTTCAATATATTTCAAATGATTCAATGTCGTGAATTAAATTTGAATAATTTCTCTGCACCAAGAGCCGCATCTTTAACTCATTGTTGAAAATGTGTAATACGGAGTGGTTATAAGCCAGACTAATGTCAGTATTTAACAACCCTGCTTTAATTCGGCTCAGTGCCAAAAATTTCTGCGGTAGAAACTAGTGATATGCAACATATTCAGTGCGTCCAAATTGGTCATATTTTGTCAACAACAGGAGCAATTCGGCTAAGATTGGGCTCATTTTGTTCAGAAAGCAAAGCTGTAAATAGCTATATACCCTGCGTTGCTATTGACCTCACCTGTCGGGCAGGGCTGGGTTAAGGTGGGTTGTAAATGCCTTGGGGCCCCGAAAACACCAAATTGGCCATATCTTGTCAACAACTGGAGCGATACAAGAAAGTGAATCCTGAGAGTATATAAAAGTTATTAAAATACTTAATTTTGTTAAAGCCGAACATCCGAAACAATCCAAAACAAATAGAAAAGCACGACATATACCTATATACAGGTTTGCTCTCTGAACGAAATGAGCCCAAGCGCGGCTGAGTCGCTCTAGTTGTTGAGGAAATATGAACAATTTGGTGGTTTTGGGGTCCGAAGTGTTCATGTATAAGCCATCTTTGCCCAACCCTGCTGGACCGGTGCAGTCGATAGCAATACAACGTATATAGACCTTTGATTTCTGAACAAAATGAGCCAAACCTTAGCCGAATCGCTCCTGTTGTTGACGAAAGCCAATTGGTGTTTTCGGGGCCCAAAGGGCCCATTTACAACCCACCTTAACCCAACCCTGCCCGACAGGTGAGGTAAATAGCAACGCATCGTATATAGCTATTTAGAGCTTTACTTTCTGAACAAACTGAGCCCAGTCATAGCCGAATCGCTCCGGTGGTTGAGGACATATGTCCAGTTGGGTGTTTTCGGGGTCCCAAGGGCCCATTTACAACCCACCTTAGCCCAACCCTGCACGACAGGTGAAGTCAATAGCAACGCAGCGTATATAGTTACATAGACCTTTGCACTATGAACAAAATGAGCCCTATCTTAGCCGAATCACTCCAACGGTTGTTTATATATGTCCAGTTGGGTGTTTTCGGGTTCCCAAGGGTTCATTTTAAAACCCATTTTTGACCCAAACCTGGAGCGTAGGTGACCTCGGAAACAACAACACCGAATTTATAGAGCTAAATTGTCTGAACGAAATGACCCCAAATGCGACCAGATCGCACCGGTGGTTGTCGAGATAAGATTCATAATATGTTTTGGTGGGATCCCTAGGGACCCTACCTTGCCCTGTAAAAGACCCCTTTTAAGGGGCAAGGAGTTGAAATCGGTTTCTGCGTCTATCTAAAGGACACAAATAGTGATTTCAAGCTCTCGAATGAATTATCGCACGACCATATTTGGCTATCAGAATTTGAGTTATGCATGTCACAAGAAAAAACCCATAAACGGACGCTGGCAAATTTCACACTGCTGGCTAGTAAGTATTCTTCGCTTCGCTCGTTTCACTCACTCACTCAGAATTCAATTGAGAGCGTGTGAAGGAAATCGTACTCAAAAACAATGCCAAGCACAATCTACTCAATCGTTTGTTTCAAACAGGTGCCGTTGTTTTTCAGGTCGACGTAGTCTCAACCTACAGACCTTAGATAGAAGTTGTGTAGCAAACTTTAACGTCGCAAAAATACACAAGCTTGAAAGGATGCAGTGGCTCACGAGAAATCATAAAGTTCGGTCGGGTGTAATGATATCAAGGTAACGAGTTATTACGCAATGTTTCTGTGTAGTAGAAATGCCTATAAGTGAAGTAAACACAGCAGGATTCATTCCCTCAAAAGCAAATATGTTTATGGTTTGATATAAGTGCAAATGCAAACACTAAACTGACAAATACAAAGCTTAAAAGAATAAGTGATGACTACGTCAACAGCCACTGAAATATAGCTATTACACTTTTACGTCTTTCACCGTAGTCATAAAATAGCTGCTCTCCTTTTGAAATGTTTCTGATAGCCTTTAAAACCATAATCGGCCTACTCTTTTTAGTTTCCATAACTTTGGGGATGAGGTTCATTCTCGGTTTCCGACAACTGTGATTTATCAATCGACCCAGCCTACCGTCTTCATGAGTTGCATCAATGCACCAATTGTTCCCTTTCCAATTGAAATAAAACATGTACGACGCCTGATTATTGTTTTTACTGTACTCTATCTCCAGAGCATATCCCTGCTGTTGCGTTAATAATGTCCCAATGTATGCTACAACAAGGGCGTTTCGCTTAATTTCTTTCAATGCCACAACACCACGCCCCATTAGCAATACGTTGTTTTGTTTTACTTCGTTCAGTTACGTATCTAACAGACATATATGCACGAGGTCCGTGGTCTGAAGGGGCGATTCGGCTCTCGGAGAGGGGTCGGCCTTCGGCCTGCCAACCGGGATGAGGCGATCGGTAGGAGCGTTCAGCGTCTTCATCGGGTCGGCGACCTGTCAGGGCGAATGCAAGAGGAGGGCGGTAGAGGGAGGGTGACGGTTCCGACGCCTTCGGAGGGCGTACATTTCCTCTCCCTCTATGAGCATGTATAGAGAGCGTACGTTCGTTATAATTTAATGGCTTCGATTAAGCCCGTACACCACACCAGTGTTAACAATTTTCTATATTTGTCTAATATAACGTATGATAAATATTTAGTCCGATCTTTAGTCTCGACAAAGCGTCCATACATGCCGACGGTCGGTCATGCCGGGGTGGGGGTACAGGCCCCCACGGGGGGAGGCAGGGGCGTGGGTCGCGGCCATCTCAGGGGGGTAACCCCCCTGGCCGGCCAAATTTGCCTAAGGGGGATCGGTCTCGTGAGGACCTTTTTTTGATCGTCGGAGGTATAGTTTTCACCTACGTGTTCAGTTTGTCTACATGCACCGCAAGAAACGCGAAGGCGCACATTGCGCACGTTTTTTCACCGTATTTGTTGCTCTACAGTAATTCTTTCAGTATTTTAATGACTATCTATGCCTAAAACTGGTGCAGATTAACACCAGGTATCGGTCTGTAGGACATATCAAAGCACGCTTGTGGATTTAGCTGTCTGCTGTTAGAAAATTTTATCGGGTGCGACTCTTTCGGCGATGGAGTGTTCCAGGGATATTTAAACTAGCTTAGTTGTGGATATCCATGCCTGTTCCTAGCAGACATTCAATTCGAAATCTAGTTAGTGTATAAATTAGTATTGCGGTTAACTTTTATTTCAGGGAATGACGTCTTTCAACAAAAAGCTTTCCACAAATTTACAGCTGCATATGCACCACTAGCAACAAGCAGGCACAATTTGCGCAAGTGTTGTGATGCGCACCCTGGGGGGTGCTGCGCCCGGGTCGAGCGCAGCCCCCTGGACTTTTCGGCCTCAGGGGGGGTCCGGACCTCAGGGAGGGGTTAACCCCTACCCCTCCCTGCCGGCATGTATGATACATGCCGAATCAGGGGTTCAAGGGGGCTGCCCCTTCCGTCGCACCACTCTTCCCACCAGCTACTGATCTACTGCCCCATCCCCCTGAGTGTACAAACCTACCACTGCCGGAGGCACCGCAGACGCTAACCCCTAGGTGAGTTTTGCGACGCTGCACCGCCTGTCACCGATACCACGGCCGACAGTGCCAGTGACACTCTATTACCAGTCCTACTTCTTAGCACAACGGCTACACATACACAACTATTTAAATATGTAGGACACATACAAATACATATACCGCTATTACAATTTCTACATTAACATACGTAAATCTGTTCTGCAACTATATTCGTTAGATAAACAGTTGACCAATCAGTAAATTATTTAAAGCTATATTCGTAGCGGTCCATGTCACCTTTAGGGGCCGGACGTTATAATGTTGGCAAAAAGAACAGCTTAGAGCGGGGGATTCGGGGGGCGGCAGCCCCCCCCCCCCCCGTCTTAGTCATAGGCTTAGTATATGGATCATATAGGGACCTTAGCTTAGGCTAAGACTAAGGCTTAGGCTTAGTATATCGAGAACGTCATGGCATGCATTTCACTTCCGGTTCCTTTCACTAAAGGTTGCATTGGCCTTCGTAGCTATAGAAGTTAACATTAGTTATTATTTCCGATTTTTTGTTAGATGTTATAAGATCATTAATTGTTTGTAAACCGTTTTGCTGTAAGTAGCTTCATAATAGTGAACATTTGGATACCGATGTTTGCTAATTCAGGCTACACGGCAGAGAACGATCGTCGCTCACCTCCCTGCCATCCGGCCAGCCCAGAAAGGGGAACCCAAAAACATTATGAAACTGATCAATCCCTCGTAATTTTGAGTATCAAATCGCTTAGTTTTTTAAGACACGATACCCACTAACATGGCCTCAAAATTTGAGCTCGGAGCCTGGCTAGGCACGATAGTTTCCAGACTATTCGTACTCCAGCACAACTCTATGCTACAACCCCAATTTCTTTCTTGGAATCATATAAAGTTCCAATTACAACACTAACGCATATATATTTGCACGAAATGTAAATCTTTGCCGCAAACATTCATGTTTCATCGGCTTTATATCGCGGCAAAGGGATACTTAATTTCGTCACCATTTTCATGCACTAATCTATGTGCAACGGATAGTGCAGCGAAAACTATTCTATTCATAAATATTCATCTGAATGTGCTGAGCTGTTCCTCTAACGTATTAATACATTTACTTTGTTTTCATTATATTTTGTAATGGATCCAAATTATGTGCAAAAGCGTAACAAAAAAATTAGTATTGCAAAATTTTTTGTTTTCCAATGATTCAGGTTATTTTATCGCAACTGTGGATTATGCAGCTATTTTTCAAATAGAATATTTTATTGGTCAAATCTATGGGCATCAGGCAACTAATCGTAATGCTTTCTGATCACAGCGTAGTGTTTGGATGACTCATTTTAGTAGATCTAGTCGGTGGCCGACAGTTATTTATTGAATGTTGAATAATCGGGAAATCGACTATACTTATCTCGTGTTTATACCGTTATAGCGCAACGACGTATGATTTGTTAGTACGGTATTGTACTGTTTTTTATTCGCAATAACTTCGCTAGAACATCGCTTCATAAATCCAGGACAGAAACATGAGAATATGAATATATTTTAAACAAAATTTATTCAATGTATTGGTTCATGTGTTTATCAAACACTCTGGTACGTGTATTAATAACAACCATGCGAATTTTATTATATGCAGTATCAAACTAAATTGAGGTGCTTTAACAGCTTGACAATATACGATCCTAAGCCTAAACCCAAGGTAAGTTCTAAATAAACCCACCTATCCAGCTTTCCTACATTGACAAAGCAACCGATACTAATGCAGAATTCAGAAACTGTACAAGGGAAGACTTCAAAAATTTACCTGCAACAACGGCTTTAAAAATAAAAAGCTAAGTAATTTCACAGATTATAACAAAAATCCTACCTAATAGTATGCAAAGTAAAAATATGTTTGGTCGTTGTCGATGTCAGTTGTTGGTCATCATTATACGTATTTTAGACTAACGGTTTATGCCCGCAATAAACTGTTCATTAACGGAAGATCACGTTCAGAACACAGCTGATCACGCAACTACTACTTAGTTTCATTGCGACTCAAACTTAACACACATACGGTAACCACTGAACGGTTTTTTGGCTTTATAGCGTTAGCCACTAATTATACATACACAGATACACTGAACACAGTTTACAACATGATGAACCAATACATTGAATAAATTTTGTTTAAAATATATTCATATTCTCATGTTTCTGTCCTGGATTTATGAAGCGATGTTCTAGCGAAGTTATTGCGAATAAAAAACAGTACAATACCGTACTAACAAATCATACGTCGTTGCGCTATAACGGTATAAACACGAGATAAAGTATAGTCGATTTCCCGATTATTCAACATTCAATAAATAACTGTCGGCCACCGATGAGATCTACTAAAATGAGTCATCCAAACACTACGCTGTGATCAGAAAGCATTACGATTAGTTGCCTGATGCCCATAGATTTGACCAATAAAATATTCTATTTGAAAAATAGCTGCATAATCCACAGTTGCGATAAAATAACCTGAATCATTGGAAAACAAAAAATTTTGCAATACTAATTTTTGTTACGCTTTTGCACATAATTTGGATCCATTACAAAATATAATGAAAACAAGTAAATGTATTAATACGTTAGAGGAACAGCTCAGCACATTCAGATGAATATTTATGAATAGAATAGTTTTCGCTGCACTATCCGTTGCACATAGATTAGTGCATGAAAATGGTGACGAAATTAGATCCCCTTGCCGCGATATAAAGCCGATGAAACATGAATGTTTGCGGCAAAGATTTACATTTCGTGCAAATATATATGCGTTAGTGTTGTAATTGGGATGATATATGATTCCAAGAAAATAATTGTGGTTGTAGCATAGAGTTGTGCTGGAGTACGAATAGTCTGGAAACTATCGTGCCTAGCCAGGCTCGAGCTCAAATTTTGAGGCCATGGTAGTGGGTATCGTGTCTTAAAAAACTAAGCGATTTGATACTCAAAATTACGAGGGATTGATCAGTTTCATAATGTTTTTGGGTTCCCCTTTCTGGGCTGGCCGGATGGCAGGGAGGTGAGCGACGATCGTTCTCTGCCGTGTAGCCTGAATTAGCAAACATCGGTATCCAAATGTTCACTATTATGAAGCTACTTACAGCAAAACGGTTTACAAACAATTAATGATCTTATAACATCTATAATTAACTAAAGAATAACTAATGTTAACTTCTATAGCTACGAAGGCCAATGCAACCTTTAGTGAAAGGAACCGGAAGTGAAATGCATGCCATGACGTTCTCGATATACTAAGCCTAAGCCTTAGTCTTAGCCTAAGCTAAGGTCCCTATATGATCCATATACTAAGCCTATGACTAAGACGGGGGGGGGGGCCTGCCGCCCCCCGAATCCCCCGCTCTAAGCTGTTCTTTTTGCCAACATTATAACGTCCGGCCCCTAAAGGTGACATGGACCGCTACGAATATAGCTTTACAATTTATGGGATTGGGCTGAAGACCGTTTTATTGAACGAATATAGTTGCAGAACAGATTTACGTATGTTAATGTAGAAATTGTAATAGCGGTATATGTATTTGTATGTGTCCTACATATTTAAATAGTTGTGTACGTGTAGCCGTTGTGCTAAGAAGTAGGACTGGTAATATAGAGTGTCACTGGCACTGTCGGCCGTGGTATCGGTGACAGGCGGTGCAGCGTCGCAAAACTCACCTATGGGTTAGCGTCTGCGGTGCCTCCGGCAGTGGTAGGTTTGTACACTCAGGGGGATGGGGCAGTAGATCAGTATCTGGTGGGAAGAGTGGGTGCGAGGCCGCAAGGGGGCAGCCCCCTTGAACCCCTGATTCGGCATGTATCATACATGCCGGCAGGGGGGGGGTAGGGGGGTAACCCCCCCTGAGGTCCGGACCCCTCCTGAGGCCGAAAAGTCCAGGGGGGTTACCACCCTGGGGGTGCGCAGCACCCCCCCCCCAGGGTGCGCAGCACAACACTTGCGCAAATTGTGCCTGCTTGTTGCTAGTGGTGCATATGCAGCTGTAAATTTGTGGAAAGCTTTTGTTGAAAGACGTCATTCCCTGAAATAAAAGTTAACCGAAATACTTAGCATGATTTTTCAGCTCTGAAACAGGCATGTATATACAAATAATAGTTTGAAATATCCCGGGGAAGACAACTTTCAACCAAAAAATTTTCTAACAGAGACAGCTAAATCAACAAGTGTCTTTGATTGTCCTAACGAGCGTTCTGGGACCGAATCGGCACCAGTTTAGGCAGAGATAGATTAAAATAACTGAAAGAATTACTGTAGATCAACAAATACGGTGAAAAAACGTGCGCAATGTGCGCGTTTCTTGCGGTGCATGTAGACAAAATGAACACGTAGGTGAAAAATATACATCCGAGGATGAAAAAAAAGGTCCTCACGAGACCGACCCCCCTAGACAAATTTGGCCGGCCAGGGGGTTACTCCCTCTGAGATGGCCGTGGCCCACGCCCCCCCCCCCGTGGGGGCCTCTACCGCCCCCCTGGCATGACCGACCGTCGGCATGTATGGGCATGTTTTGTCGAGACTAAAGATCGGACTAAATATTTATCATACGTTATATTAGACAAATATAGAAATTTGTTACACTGGTGTGGTGTACGGGCTTAATCGAAGCCATTAAATTATAACGAACGTACGCTCTCTATACATGCTCATAGAGGGAGAGGATGATTACGCCCTCTGAGGCGTCGGAACCGTCACCTCCCTCTACCGCCCTCCTCTTGCATTTGCCCTGACAGGTCGCCCGACCCGATGAAGACGCTGAACGCTCCTACCGATCGCCTCATCCCGGTTGGCAGGCCGAAGGCCGACCCCTCTCCCGAGAGCCGAATCGCCCCTTCAGACCACGGACCTCGTGCATATATGTTCTCTGTCAAAATTAAGTTAACTGCCCCTCCCTCACAAGACAACTTTACTCCATAACCAGTACTGTCCATGTTAGATAATTATTTTACGAATTGCTATAGTGTTAGTCCACCGATAATGTCACAGGTTCAAATGGCGCACTGTAAACTACCACTCCCCCCATACGACGATGTATCGTAGCTCTTGCCTGTCCTATGCATGCAATTATTGTTCACATTGAATAATTGTTCGGGTACGTCGATTTTTGTAAAGTTAAAAACAGATCGAAAACTATCCCGGGTTGAAAAACAACCGAAATGAGTCCCACGCTATGACGGCTGCTACAAACAAATAGAATCAAATCGTGTGCCCATACAACATAATGTGCAATACAACTCCCTTTTATGAGATTGTTTGCGGTAACTGTCGTATAAAGAGAAAGTTAACTTGTCCATTCCTGTAACTTTTTATATGTGTTTACTCATTACTATATAATTTTAATAATGTGTACCATTTCTAACATGGCAGCAGGGTGGATACGGGAGTAAAACCCTCTGAGGTCCGGACCCCCTTCCGCCCTCCCCCCCGCGGCCGAAAAGCCAGGGGAGTAACCCGCCCCCCGGGGCAGGGGTGCGCAGCACCCCCACCGTAGGGGGTGTGGCAGCTCCTCGCCGAAAGTCGAAGTAGGACCTTAGTGCAAAACTTTGCGCGGATTGCGCTGCTTGTTGCTAAAGGTGCATGTGCGGCTGTAAATTTATGGAAGGCTTTTTGTTCACGATGTTTTTTGTTCACTAACTTGATATTTAGACATTGAATGTCTGCTATGGTCCACGGTGTCCATGCAAAATAATGCCGTGTCTGCTTCGAATATGAAGAATCAGCAAATGTGTATTTTTTGTTTAGCGAATTTGTTATAAACAGAAACTGCCAGCTGCCGGTAAACAGAAACTTTACATTTTACACAATTCTTAGAATTATAAATGCTCAGAATGCAATCTGTACTTCTCAAAATCGGACACCCCGAAGGGGGGGTGCGGACCCCAAAAAAACCCCCGCCTCGACCAGTTTTGAGGCCGAACCCCCTAGTGCAGGAATTGAACCCGTAGGCGAACAATATGGCTGCTAGGACCAAAAAAAAGGTTCTCACGACCAACCCCCCTTAGGAAAATTTGGCCAGCCAGGGGGGGTTACCCCCTGGGATGGCCGCAACCCCCCCGTGGGGGCCTCTACACCCCCTCCGGCATGACCGACCGCCGCCATGTATGCCAATAATATTTATTAGGAACAGGTCCGATCTACTGGATGCAACGAACGAGTGCAGGAACTTATTCATCAGCGTTAACACACGATAGCTTCAGTCGTTGATAATCCCGCGGCTAAAGTCTGCTCTGTGTCGCCATGGTTATTCTTATGCTTCCGACGCCGATCGCCTCCGAAAATCAGCTAGATTCGTTGCTGACGGAATTCGTAGATCTCATGTCCACTCTTACGCTCGGGTGGCTTATGCAGCAGTACAAAACCGGATTGTTATGATTCTGCTTTCGAGTGTAATCAAAAATATTTCAAATACTAAAAACTAGGTCCTAATATATACCGAGAAATGGTTATTTCATAACTGATTTACATATCATATTATTTTGCCAATAAAATCCAACTCTGGCATGGCAGTTTAATTTTTTAGCCGTAATTAATCGTGATGTTACTTTTATTTTGGCTTTTTATTTGTTAATAAAGACAATTTTTGGTTTTGGTTTCTTGCAAAGCGCTGTAAAGTCCAACCGGTCTTTACCCTAGCTATGCTCAGCAGCAGATACACAATTAAGATCTGGCGGGTTGAGAATTGAAATATGAAATATTGAAATATGCTTCAAACCCAATCTAAGAGCGGTAGACAGACACAATATATTGAAATTTCGAGCGCAATCTTAGCCATAAATTACTTGGTAATGCAGCCAGAAATTGGCGACAGAATAGACCTCTATAATTAACATAATAGCTAATGCCTAACAAAACCATATTAGATGACAAAGACGATTTGACGATCAGGTGTCGTGAAAGCGTGTGGCACTGACGCTTAAAAACAAGCCAAAAATACCACAAGCTGACAGGTATGTGTAAATTGACGGCGCTTTCCCGAAGTATGTATCCTGACGCCACCCAACTAACCAACAAGAAAAAAGATTTGATGTCCATGACGGCACCCATTCGAATAGCTAAATTACTACAAAAATATTTATATATACTCGCGGTGAGCAAGACGCGAGCAGCGATAACTTCGCAAAAATTTATGACTAGTAATTTATTACGGAATTTGAATTAGACGTGTCTCACTACATTTGAAATTCCGTTTACATGAGAAAGGCATGCATCTAGTTTTAGTTCTAAGGGATACATTGTTGCATCAAATTTTACCGTTATGATGCCCTACCATCCCGGCTTCCATGACTACGCAGTGACAGTTGCACTAATTGAACTTGTTAGTTTAGTAAGACGAGGGCAGATGTACCAGCGATTTCGGCATGGACCCTATGTTGGCTTACGTGTCAGTGGTATGAAGGTCCCCCAAGGGAGGGCCAATTCCAATTAAGCCTGCTCACACGTAGTAACGCTGACACGCATTTTCCTCATTCTCCTACGCCCCGAGTATGGGATCTCCAAAACCTGGAAGTTTGAGTCTGTAAGGTAAATGTGCGTAGATTGATCCCAGAAAAGCACGTAGTTATGACCTTAGATCGCTCGTGCGCGTTTTGCCCTAGTGATGTCTCTGATTCTACATAGAGACACCTGCTCGATCGCGTTTTACGAACACTAGTTACTCTGATACTTCCCGCCCGCTGAACAAGGACACTAAGCCTTCCGGTCTCAGAGAAATCAGATTGTAAAAAGTCTTATTTATTTATTTATTGGTTAATTAGTGGTAGTTCGATTGTCTAACTCCATGGTTCATTTAATCCATGGTTGGAAAAATATTTTGTGCTGCAACGCAGGAACGTCGCCGTGTGTAATATGGCCGGTGCCCTAGGTCACGTTTCAAAAAGGACCGGTCGTAATCACGTGAGTGTGCCGGTGACATCTACAGCTAGATCACAACGAGATGTGTTGACTGCATACAGCCAGGTTTCGAGTACGTACCACCAAATCCGGCGAGCAAATTCTAACGCAGACGTCCAAACACATCGACATGTTTATTATAAGCTCAAGACTAATGCAGCCGCTGCCGTCGCCCATTTTTCGTATTTCGGGAATCGAAACGATTGATGTAGTTTGTAACTTTGCATTCACAACTGCTCCGTCACTAAAATTTAGCGGAACCTGTTACGTAATTTATTCCCCTCGACTCTAAACTAATAGGGTTATGGGTTTAACACTCGCGCTCGTCACTGTTGTTTAGTCCGAAGCGTCCCTCCCTTATTAACTTTTTACCGCTTATCGAAGTAAAACACACCGCAGATACTTTATTACCCGCAACTGGTTGCGGCTAAGGATATAATGCATGACATCAAAAGACAACGTATAGTGCTGCCAAATTTTACTTCCGTTGTCACCATGTTTCAAACACGTTTATAAGCCTGGAGCTTTGAGAGCCTTGGAGGTGCAGGCTCTCTTGGTCATGTCCGGTTGTCAAATTAGACTCAGTGGACAATGGTATAGCACGAGCCAGCTATACGTATTTTCCTTGCAGCCGTATATAGCTCTCTGGATAATCTAATATAGGACATACTATAGTGTCCGGGCGAACTTATTTAGCCAATTAATGATTTTTATTTGCACTATAACGGTAGAAATTGAAATTTTAACAGTTGCGGACGTGGATATTTAAATTTTGACAGCGCTACATCCTGGTGAACTTCAAATTTTGGAGAAATGCAAACTTCGGCAGACCCCAAAGTATTAAAATTTCGGCGCATCATTTAGCTACTGTCACGGGAGAATCTATTGGACAAAATGAAGAATCAGCGCAGACTTTCATGCAAAACTTAGCAGTCAAGGCTACTCTTGTCCCGAGTAACTAGAAAGATTATATGCGAAAACGATGTGTGCCTCATGAGACTGTTGGACAACTCAGAGTCATTTTGGAAGCAACTTAACTTGAACGCCTCATAAAGTGGCCTCCGCGACTATCCTTTATTATACTTAGTTTCCCGTTGACTTATTTCGCAACTGACTCCATCTTTTACTTGAGCCGTGGCGTTACACCCTAATTCAGGGAGACGACGACTGGACGTCAGAAACTAGTTCATTTCAAAATATTAACCACCCTCCCTGTTGTCGTCGCACGGGGTGAGAACGCATGCGAGGATTACGAAAGGTCTGTTCTCAATGGAGAGGAAAAGTCTCAAGAGGGCATAAGCTCGAATTTTTATGGAGGGTCCAACAATATTAATATTGATTTTACAATTTTACTTTAGGACCGGAGGCGCTAATGGCTCCAGGATTTCAGTTCTTTTCGGCATATAAATTTTAGCACTTCGTACGAACGACCATTTGGTTATGCATGAGTAAACTTGAGGTGCGCCCCTATTATTCCCTTCTGTAAGTTAGCGATTCGCGATCGCTTGTTCGGCTTACCAGCCATCCGTCAATATATAAAGGAACATAAAATAGTCATTGTGTTTACTCAGCTTGATGTATCCTGTACGTTTCCACGTGCGTTGTTATTCGCTCTCGTTGTGAGGGCCTGAAAGAACCTAGCAACAGATCCCAGATAGCCAAGTGGTTTGCGTGCACAACTTTCACCCGTACGTCCTGTGTTCGATCCCCGGCGCCGACTTCATTTTGTTAATCATTAAACGATATATAAATACATTCGGGCACGAAAAAAAATTAAACGCAACTCGACCTGTCAAAAATTGTATGACAGCAAATTGCATGCGATGTTTATTCAGCTTCCAACGAAATTTTGATCTAAGTTTATCGGGTTTATCAAACAAAGCCGTCGCCTGTATGAAATTAGTGCTGTTAGTCCATTTTGTTAGCATAATATTTAATATTTCCAAGTAGGCATCGTCCAAGCACTGTATTATACAGCAATGTATTTTAAAATGTATCAGCCATGTTCAGAATGTGAAATAATCAGTAGCTAATTACTACGTGTTCAGAAGAATAAGCTGACGTAGTCTACCCGATATTTAGCTCGGTTTAGACAGCGTACCCAAAAAGCAGACTGAAATATGCTCACCTGGTTTATATGTACGGATATGGCAAAAACTATCAAATCTCAAACCCATCACAAAATTTTATCAGGTATTATCAAACATTAATGTTTAAGTTTAGCTCAAACAAACAGTATAACCACGCTTTACATTTGTGAAACACTAAATTTTGCAAGGACGAACGAGCTATGAACAGGATGCTGGCATTTCATGAACCTGAACGTTGGTAGCGAACACGTCGTTGTATATCAGATTTTTATTCAGGACAAATATGTTACCCATACGCAAATATATTACTGTAAATCATTATGTTTTAGTTATAACAGTTAAAATAAGCATATCTTTAGCCGCATTATATGTACAGGAAATTAAAATTACTTAATATTGTATAAATTAGTACATTACAACGATTAACTCACACATATCGTTGCATAAGATACCAAGCAAATTAATTTTTATAAGTATTTCTAAAATAGACAGCATCACGTCCAACCTTTCAAATGCGACCAGGCAGGCCAATTCGTAGATCCGGCCCGATCGACTGCACTTTAATACGATACATTAGAATAAAATTACGGAATGAACACAGCAGATTTTAAAAAAATATGTGTTGACTTTCAATTTTTGTAGGAATGTATTATTTTACATGATATATGAACATTCTCATAGGTCATAGCTGGGCTCACCAAAGCTTACGTTGGAGTTATGCAAAATTGTGTACTGCACGCAGATAGAACATCATATGCGAGAAATTTTGGGTTCATCCATTGACGACCCGATTATTTCTGGCAAGAGCCGACTCGACCAGACCCGGTTAGGCTTGAACTAACCCGACCCGTCCTGAATCCAACTTGACCTGAACCCGATCCGGCTGAGCCCTCTTTTTCAATACCAATGTTTAAGCATATATGATGTTGCTCAAACTAATTAATTTTAGAAATTTAATAATTGAACGCGTTTAGAAATTGAACTTTGACAAAATACTTTCACTAAGATGCCCATATTAACAAAATTATACGATACTGAGATATACAAATAAAATAATGTGATATAACTACAATAAATATGCGCAATTAATAAAAAAATGGAACCAGAAAAATAAGCAATTATTTATGGCAGAAAATAACAATTTCCGGGCTCAAATTCTAGCGTTCGAAAATGTAAAATTGCTTTCGATACGACCATATTCTATTTGGATATCAGTATTCATCATCGTCGTCGTTTTGGTTCGTTGAGTCACACGCAACTTCTTCATAATCCTTCTCAAGAGCGCCGAGATCTTCACGTGCTTCGGTAAATTCACCCTCTTCCATTCCTTCACCAACGTACCTTAAACGAATTAATCCATGCATGTATATGTATGTAACAGGGTTAAACGGCTTCTACGGACACACAAATATTAATCAGTGTCTTGAAAACTACGCAGTGTTAATCTCTTAGAGTTTTCCGACGTTTACATGTTATAACGGCTGTGCCGGTTCATTAATTCCACAAACCAGATTCACGCGTCAGTCAGAGGGATTTACGGATTGAGGCGGAGGTGAAGCAGAATGACACCCCAAGGAATTGCCCCAACATTTACACACTTATGTAATTTGGGGCGCTGATCACGAATCTGCCCTCCGTTTCCCTGCATGACCCCTGGTTCCGGAGATATGACCTATCGAAGTTGGCCCTGTGTTTTGCTGTGCTCGTTCGCTGACTCACTGTAGGTCGACTAGGCAGCCGTCAATAACTTGATGTGAGAACGCATCGCGTATATTTTTATTTTATTTTTATGCTTTCTTATTGCGACTTGCATTGCTGTTCAGCTATAATTACCAATGCTCAGTTGTTACAATTAATGCGGTGCATATGCATTTTTATTATGTAAAATAGTGAAAAGTAAATCTTTCTCAGTAAATTTTCTCTCCCATTAGCTGGTGTACAAGTTTGCATGCTACGTTATGTGCCTAACCCGGGAGCTACATATGACGTATGCGTGCTGCAGATTACCGTATAATATATATACTGTACATACGCGTTATCATTATACGCGATGCGTTCTCACATCAAGTTACTGACGGCTGCCGAGTCGACCTACAGTGAGTGAGTGAACGAGCACAGCAAAACACAGGGCCAGCTTCAATAGGTCATATCTCGGGAACCTGAAACGGAGGCCAGATTCGTGATCAGGCCCCGAATTACATAAGTGTGTAAATTTTGGGGCAATTCTTTGGGGTGTCATTCTGCTTCACCTCCGCCACGGATTGATGTCGATCCTGCACGAAATTCCTCGCTGGTTTTGGGAAAACAGATTTAAATAGGTATTGAGACTGTCAACTGAACATGGAAGTATGAGCTTTCGACCAAACCTATTCGTTGTTATTTTACTGCCAATGCACAATGTTATTTTAGCAATCTACTTACTATTGATGCAACAGCTGAACGAAGCCGAGTTGTATCGGGTATGGTGCTTACCGACAGTAAACTGAAACTAGTATACTACAGCCTTTTCTGTCATCTCAAGGTCCAAATGTAGTTTTCTGCTTGGTATTTCGTTCAAATTCTTCCATTAAAAATATAAAACTAAGCCTTATCAGTATCGCAACTGTACAGCAAGCGATCAATAATCTAAATGACTTTTCAGCGAAATTATTACACCATTTCATTCAGTTTTGTATGCAAAAGAACCTAAGCACCCACTGTCTAACATCTAAACTTAATTGTCTTCTTAATGCCATCTAACTACAGGCCATTTATGCATATGTAAGACGATTTAGTTACTGGTATGAGCGAAACGCTAAAATCCTTTAACGTGGTCTACAGTTTATCATTACCATACAGTGAGGTTTCCGGTAAAATTCAAAAGCTGTTAGACTACCAAGCTTATTTATCCCACTCGCACTGTCACTGGAATCGCGGAGTTGGAGATCCATTACCAAATCTCGATACGCCAAATCTTCAATATGGAAATAAAGCAAACTTGCACGAGATACAACACTCTTACCAGTGAACAAATGCCCGTTTTGAATACATGAGGTCAAATTTGTGATCCAAGCGGCCCCAAGCTTCAGCGATGGCCGTAGTATTGCTCAACATACAAACAGCTCTTTGCACCTGAAACGAAAAAATAGCTGCAATCTTCTACACGTTGCATCCGAGCATAGATTCAGACACGCAAGCAATTTGACAAACGTATTTCAGTTGCCGGTACGAACCGTAATGTATTAAGATGGTTAACTTTCCAAAACAAATACACTCATCATTTATATATTTTGGGTATGGTGGTGTGTTGAATTATAGCCTTTACGACTCCCGACATTGTGCCATACAGTGTCAGTTACACAAGTTTCTATACCGAAACATTAGGTTACCCAAATATCAACTACTTAAACGTGGTTTTCCGTATTTTGTAAATATAAGTGGACATTTTATATATAAAAGTATAGAAAAAACTTTTCCGTGAATTGAAGCATTTGCACGAGAACAAATACAGTTCGACCGTTATTTTGACATCTGACATATCACACATTAGGATCGGTTGTCTCCACAAGAAATTGTAACTAACATCATGAAGATAAGTTCGCTCAATTGGTAGTTTCGACTCAGATTTGACAGTAGTTGTCCAATTATAAAAGGGACAGCTACTCAAAACGAAAGGCGTTGCAAAGCCATCCTTCTATCAACCTAACACCCGTCTGGTCGCCTTCTTACTTCGAATTTACCTGTATTTGAGTTTCCGCTGCCTTTGCAGAATTCAGACAAAGCATTAGGCAAATGATGCTGCTCTGTTATGTGATGAAAAAACAGATCAGACAGCTTTGGGTTGCCAACCGAGTCCGTGTCTGCACATGATCACACTCCATGACCCGGTTACACAGAGATAGATGCCATCCAAGCTAACCAAACAATCCACTGACCCGGGGCTTCAGCGAATTGGTTCAATCGGTTAGGCAGCGTAGGCAAGTTTTTTTGACTCATTGGATGTCTGAAAAGTCAAGTAGGTGTTCTGGCTATATTGGAAGCCATATTATTGAGTCAAACTCAGACAATTAGTTAAGATAAGTCTTTTCAAATATACATATTACGTATCTTATTCATTGTGAAAAAGAACAATGGAATGAAGTCTGCCAAACTGACCTTAGCTAAATCACCACCTGGCACTGCCGTCGGTGCTTGATAGTTGATGCCAACCTTGAAACCGGTCGGGCACCAATCCACGAACTGGATACTTCTTTTTGCCTTGATATGAGCAATTGCTGCATTTACATCTTTTGGCACAACATCTCCACTAAAACAGTGGGATTAAAACAGCGGGTACCTATTATACATGTCGCCAATGAATACCTCTTTAATTGTTAAATTTAAAAGTAGGAAGAAAAAGTTTAAATACATGAATAGGCTTTAGTAAGTCTTTGTAAAATGTAGGAAATGAAAAGATCTTGTTCTATGGTTAAATTTTGCCAGCATGAGACAGCATCATGGATGAATATTTGCGAGCGACTTCATGTAGCAGTTTTATTAAGTGTCCGGTCAGCTCTGTTTTGAGCAAACTCGACAGCACTATTACACTGATTGTGAATCCATTTGATATTTTTACCGTAAATGTGCATAATGCCATAGATATATACTACTGAGTGTACTATCAGTTTGTCATGACGCTACAGCATTATCCAAACGCGAGTTACTCCACGGCTATTAACCCATCAAAGTTCCACATAATATGTATTTCAACTAACATTTAGGAAACGGTTAGTTTAGTACATAACCCTATAACAACAGGATCGTTAGTCTCGAGAAGTGTGCGATAAGTATAATAATATTCATCGGATCTGTTATTCTGGTCATTTATGGTTTCCGCGAGGCAAACAAACTAGTAACAACACATGACGAATGTTAATCCCTTCGAAATGAATACTTGTCATTAATTAATTAGAATTTTGCACACGTAAAGGTTAATATAAACGTATGATTTACCGATACAATAAGCAAACAGCCATGTATTTTCCGGTACGTAAATCGCATTTGACCATCTGATTTTGTGGTTCAAAGCAGGCGCTGGTAATATCTTGCACCGACAGCTGTTCATGATACGCTTTTTCAACCGAAACCACGGGAGCGTATGTTGCAAGTGGGAAGTGAACGCGGGGATACGGCACAAGGTTTGTCTGAAATTCTGTTAAGTCCACATTCAGCGCACCGTCAAACCGCAGCGAAGCAGTAATCGTTGAGACAATTTGTGAAATGAGCCTAAAATAATATATTAATACGACAAAGTGAGCAACTGTGCACCTCGAAGTATCAACTCTGATTAAAATTTTACAATATCTGTTTAAAAACC
>JASANE010000894.1:0-22419 GCA_030248225.1 Trileptium ribeirensis
ACGGGCCGGAACGAGCCTGTTACACATATAGTTATTTAAATATAAACTTTACGACGGTTCATGCATAGATTATGGTTTTTGAAACATGTCAAATTATTTGACTTTAGCGTTTGCGAATATGCTATCTATGAAATAGCAAGAATGAATTCAGACCTGGTAAAGTTGATAATATAATTTTCGATGTCATCAATTCTCGGAATTCCTAAATGTTTTCATCTCAATTGTAGTCAACAAATCCGAGACGTTTGCTGCATGCCATTTTTGCCTGGCATGCAGACTCCAGCGGTCGGATCTGAAAATGCTTTTATGACTATAATAGATACGTGCAGTGCAGTGCAATTAAAGCTGTAATGCACACTCTGACAGAAGGTGAAATCAATGTCACAGCCTGACGGCTGTGACAATAATCAGCTATTTGTAACAAGGACACTTGTATAGATCTGATCTTGTAGTGAACAATGCGTAGCAAAACAGTGTTGAAACCAAAAGTGTTTATATTACGCAAACAAAACTTGTAAGACACCTAAAGACCGCATAAGGTCACGAAACATTTTATTTCAGAATATCACTATCATTTGTTACACTTTGTTGATGAGATGTGAGAGATAGAATTACAACTGGATACACTATGTGATTTTATCATACTTATAGAATGAGGATAATAGTAAGATAGTACGTGTAAAAGTTCATTATAAACTTTTGTTGCAGAATATGACACTCAGTCATACTCATGCACTTTATTTATCTAGTGATATGGTAGTTTTTCAGCTTATCCATCAAGGAAACCAGGAGGCATGCGTCGTCAAGCTTTTCTGAGTGGGTATCGGCTTAGTTGCCACCCTCAAAGAAACCTTGAAGACTAGTTAGTAACCCAGGGGACCTTGAAGTACCCTGCACTTTATAGCTGTAAGCTAAAAACAACCAATACATTGTGAGGCGAAAATCGAACATGGGAATGAATAATGCAAAATACATAAGTATTGCAGAATATCCTATTTTTCTACAAACTTTGACTAAAATGAAGTGCGGCATGAAGAAACACGCAATTTTAGTGCTTAAATAATAAATACGCAACAGAAATAAAGTAAAAAATATTAGACATGCTTGAAGAACAGGAAAAATGCAATCAGAAAACTCCCGGGATCAGGGGGCACGGTTCACCCAGGTAAACTCGAGGGAAATTCCCATGTATTTTCAGTTCCCCAAGTTAGAGCTGGGTCCTCAACTCAAAGCCCTTCAGGTAAAATTTTAGTCCTATGAAGACGCCAGTATATATTAGCTCCCGTACTACGTGCGCATCTACGGTGCAACTGTACCATGGAACATATGAAAGTCTATGGCAAAATGTATACGTTTTTGTTTACCACAACGTATACCTTATGGCGGTTATTGGTACTCAAAGCTAGGAATGGACTAAGTCCTCTGGTATTGTCGGTGGCCCTGGAACTTACAACCTGACTTATGCGGCGTTCACGTTATAATGTCCCCAACGTTTGAAACCTGTGTACACCACACAGTGTCAGGGACACTGTTGACAACAGGATGTCATAGACACCCCCATGTATTTAATAAATTTTTCAAAGGTAGCTAGTTACGCGTATTACCACTTCTCGATAGTGTCCAGCACACCGTGTCTGCTTGCAGTTTTATGGACAGTGTGCGGGAATATTTCCTCAACTTTCATATGGCCTAGGTACAGATATCGAGCATTTCAAAAAACTACACAGCCCAGTTGACTAATATGTAACAGCCCGAATTTTTATATTAATTTTATAATATTCATGATCATACAAAAAGGGAACAAATGTAGAATCTGAAAGGGTGATCGGATACCGGTGGAGCGTGATCTGGACGTCAATTTGTGAATGGTCCGTTATTGTTATGAAATAAAACCTATGTTATCATTGTACTGTATTTGTATAATTACGCTCCGCCAGCCCGAGGTGCGTGGGGTGATTTCGCAATACAGTCAACTACTTGTGGTACCGAATCGTGGGTATCCGGTCGGCCCTAAGGAAGTGAAAACGTATAACTATATTGTGTATTATTATGAAACAATGGTATGTTGTATATTGTAACCTTGTATTGTAGGGAAGTGGGTGCGCACTCGTATGAGCCGGGAACGGTGGGCAGGACCTTTCAAGCCTATTCAGCAACTGAAGCGATTTTGGTGCCCAAGGCTGATCCCGGTGCGCATGCCGAATTTTGTAATTTTAATGAATGAATATGTGCTATAACGTGTAATGTATACTGCGTGTCGGGACGTGCAGCATTTTTGAAAAAGTCTTGTCCTGACACACAGGAGTGAAGGCGAAATGTTGTACTTATAACTGTGAAATAGTTAGCGAAATTAGAAACTGAACTGTAAAGATGAGACTGAAAACATGGGCAGACCAAATCCACAAATGTCAAATTTTCTTGCAACCCAAGCCAACCCGGGTTAATGAAACATTAGTTAGGGCCCTCTAAGGTTTCAGGATCGCACCTTCGGGTCTACCTATCCCTTATAGACCCCCAACTAAGCGTTTAAACATCCAAATTTTAAATCCTTGGATCACCACGAACACAACCAAACCTCCCCAATTTTTAAAACCTCTACACCACGGGATCTTATACTAACCATTGCATCATAAACCGGGACCCCCTACTCCCACCGACTCGCCCCGGATCCCAATAGCCCCCGCAAGACATCAAAATCTTTTTATACTTCGCGCATAAAATGGCTTCTTGTGGGCTTCCTATTTCATTTAGGTTAAAATACTCCTTTTCATTAGTAGGCGACCAGCCGGGGCATGGACCTGATCCCGCCCCCGGCCACCTATTTCTGTCCGTTCGCCTGCAGTTGCAGAAAACATCCTTAAATTGCGGGAAGTTGCGAGCGCCCTGAGCGCCCGTATATGTTTTCCTTTTGTAAACCTCGCGCTGGTCGGTGCAGGCCTTCTCTATGCTTGCCAAGAAATTGTAACTTTGTCGTTGATCAAGGCACCGAACGTTATCATTGTTATTTTGATAAGATGTAGGGCTGTATCGAGGGCTGTATCGTTGTTATGTTTTTTCTGGTTCCTAATACGCGTACGTGTTTCGGCGACTCATTTTGGCTCATTGTTGGGTGTACATATATGTGCTTCGTTTTCTTGGACTTATTACCAAGTTATTTAAATTTTCAAAAGTTCAATTTTTGGAGATGAGCCAGGGGTACCACAAGAGGCTAGAGAAAAGGGGGGCTAATAAAAGTAGACAGCCCGAAACAGCGTCCGGACCAGTCGAGCTTTTTCGTCGTTCCTTTGGCGGTTCTCGCTATTAAAATTCTTTTCGTTTTGCGCCACGCTTTTCGCTTTCTTGTAGGGTTTTACATTTATCCAGAAAAGGTTCTCGCCGTGCAGCTACGGAGAAGAACCTCACCTGGCTTTTTCTTTTCGCTTTCTTTCGATCAGCAAATGGTCACCTTTACGGGCGTTGGAGCGTCTGAAGGATGCTCCGCGCGCCCGTAAATGCCGGGCCCGACAAGATACAAAAACTAGCGAAATTCTTCACTAAAACGATCCCACCCATGCTCGACTGGTTCCCGCTCACCGGATCATTTTTCTAAGTTTGCTTTTCGGTCCAGTGTGTACTGACTCCGCAAAATTCAAAAAGGGCGAGATTTTTTGCTCATGCGTCAGAGAGAGCTAGGGGAAAAGTTTGGACGAACCTGGACGCAGTCGCGATCACTATCGTGGTTTTACAGCACCCAAGGTCTAACAATAAATGCGGCCGGCGAATGTACAATTTTCAAATACGATTCTGGTTAAAGTGAGTTTAGGGGTCTCTCCGAACAACGACGGTGACGCGCTGCTGGCTCCAGTCGTAATAAAATGCGTTTCAAATCAAAAAGGAGCGAATTCTCGGCTAAATAAGGATGACATTTTGGGCAGAACATGAGTGAAGGCAGGTCGTAGTCATCTGCACGAGGTAGAGAATCTAGACGTCTCTCAAACCTGTAAAACGATCAATACCCGGAGTACCGGGTTTCTTTCCAGTGCGATAAGCTTTAGATGAAGAGCATAGTTATCAAGTGATGCAAATAATTGCAGGCCTGTCAGAGAGACATAGCTGTTTTGAAAGTCCAGCAAAATCTGCACCTCGGAAAGAGACGGAGTCGGCCGCTAACGCTGACAGACCTAAAATTTCGTTTAGTTCGCACTCTCAGGGACCCAGTCCTTGCCCGCTTGAGATTTCAGTGGAGGATTTAGTTCTCCGACGCGTAAAATACGATCGAAATAAATCTTTGGGCGTGGACTCTCCATCCCTGCTCCCACAGTATAAATCCTTATTGGGCTCACGTTTTCTAACCGTCGTTGGAAAATAAGGAAGACTTCTTCCTGATTCTGTAGTTCTCGTAAAATTTTAATTCTTCTTTACTCGCATCAGCCTCGACTACGGATGAGAGTCTTAGCAGGTCATCCTAATGAAGCGCTCCCGGGAGGCGCCTGTCTTGAGGAAGCTCGAAGCTATGAGTGTGGATAGAACTGGCAATGCATGAATAAACGTCGGAACTAGTGAATTATTGTTTTCTTTTCACGAATCAACCTCCCATGTCAGAGCTTGAGGGTTTTTGCAATCCAAACCCCAATCGTCATTAAACTCTCGAGCCGTTGCGTGTCGAAGTTGAAATCGGTTTAACTGTCTACCACATGGTAGGGACTGTATCCTGGTGCCTTGCATGCGGTAACTTGTACTAATGTTTTGTAAGTGAGCGTTAATGCGTTAACGAAATGTTGTATTTCAGTAACGGATGTGAAACAGTAAACAGTGCGTGTGTTCAATGACTACTCAGGCAGTAGGTTTTATTAAAGTCACTTCCAGGCTCATTTTGTAGAGAAGGGATCAGGCGATTGCCCAGTACTCACGAAAATCTAGGTGTTAAGATTCAATGTGTCAACATAAGAGTGACCCACACCGACATCCTCAGTTATCGATACGATAGCGGCAATTTAATGTTGCCGTGTTAGGACAATTCCAGGTTTGGTCTAGCCAGCGCATATGATCTCACCCCTCTAACAGAATTAAGGGGCCTGGGGGCAGCTTCCCAGTACCCCAATGCTACCTTATTCTCGCAGCGATCCAAAGTATACTTATGAAGTGAATGTTTAGCCGACCTTCTCGCGCAGGCCAGTAGGGCACGTAAAACTAGCTTCCCGGAAAATCTTAAGCTAATGAGAGAAAGGCGCATCAGCCTTATTACCTGCGAGCAGGCTTAGGGATGACCCTCCCTCAGGGGAACCTCCATGCCACTAGATATGTGGGCCGATATGGGGGCCAGGCCGAACACCCTGGTAAACCCGCCGACAGCCTGCTAAGCTAAGCGATTCCCTTAGGTTAACTAGTGGTTCACCGGGGAGTCGTGGAAGCCGGGGTTGTCCGAGCACCACACTACGAAAAATGGCTGTGCAGCTGGGATTCCTTAGAGCCAGAATTGGTCCTAGTACAATAAACCGCATTATCTACATACACTGCCTGTTACAAATAATTCTCGCCAAATTGGTAGCTAAGGGTGTGTACGACACTGTAAAGAAAAAATGCAGTAGCTAGGAGTGCCGTACACTCTCGGCAATTGATTTACAGTATGGGTGTCACCCTGACTGTCTATACGGTTGCGACTACAGGCGGACAAAAGTTCCAAACAGGGCGGACATTATAACGTGAACGCCGCATTAAGCCCAACTTCCGCTCCACGCGCATTCAACTCCACTTTTCCGGCAGAACCATCGCTCCACATTGCCTGACGTATGTAGCCCATCCATACGTAAATTATACTTGATTTATTCACTTTATTCTACATTTATGATGGGCCGGTACGGTTTTATGCGGTGCTACCGAACAAATAATGCTATCAATGTAACTGGAGGTATCTAGGAGACGAGAAATTTGGTTTAGCTCATGCGCAACAGGGGGACCCCTACCTGTACTGGGGCATAGCGCCATATTTGGTTTCTCCTCGGCGGCGCTCTGTTCCCCCATCATACTGATGGTTCGAAACTGCCTCGAAAGTACTGATGCAAGCGAACTGAAGTGCTCCTAAATCAAACTGGGGGCACTTGGGAGACGAGAAATTTGGTTTTCTCAGGGTACCCATTCTGTACCAAGCTAGGTTTTTTCTAGGGGCCATAAAATGTGTGCATGCCGTTCAACAGGTACGCTTTAAGTAAACCAATATTGCCAGTGGTTAAGAGAACAACAGCAAGGACGCTATGAGCTTATGTTGTTGAGGGAATGGTTTTTGTGCCTTATTAGTAAATTCTCGTAATTTAGGAGCAAATATGGAGCATACGGTTCCTGACTGCTTATAAGTGCTATCACGGAAAAACCACTAGTCGAGATTGTGTTATTGTAGGAGCTACGGTGTTGGAAAATGGCCGAATTTTGTAACTAAGCGTTATTCAATGTTTTACCTGTTCTAGCTGATATACCTGTGTGCTCTAAAACCCTAGTCGTGAGATGTCGGCGTGAGCAGCCGATGTAGTCTGCTTTACAAGCAGAACAGACAAATTTGTAGACGACAAAAGATTTGAGTAGTTCAGGTATTTGATCTTTGAATGAAAAGAAGTGTTTGATCTTTTTACCCGTTACAAATACAATTCTGATGTTGGTATTAGGATGAGCTATTTTAAACAGGTTGGTGATGTGCCTTTTAAGTTTGTTGGAACAGGTGCCAAAAAGGGCATTTTCAAGACAAAATATCTTGATTCGGACTCACTTTGAGTTGTGTTGCTTTCAGGCGATTGTTCAATGGAGCGCCTTGCGTTGCTCGGACGCGTGAACCACCGGTTGATGTAACTTTTGATGGAATTATCGACAAGATTTGACGGAAAATTATTATTGATGAAAATTTGCCGTAAAAACGGATTTCACTATGTGATTTTATAGTTACTACCGATCTGAAACGCTCTATGTAAGAGGCAATTAATGAGTCCTGTTTTATATCTCGGGAAAACATGTGAATCGAATTTTGTTAGCAAACCCGTAAATGTAGACTTTCTGTATGTGGATGTTGTAACTTGGCCTTCCTTGGTGATCTTTGTCTAAGAAAGGTATAGAGCCATTTGCTTCGTTTTCAAGCGTGAACTTAATGGTGTTGTGCTTAGAGTTAAGGAACGTCAAAAATTGTTCCGGTTGTTCAGCATTATTAAAGATTGTAAACGTGTCATCTATGTATCTGCGGTAGAAAACTGGCTTGAAATTGTTGGGACATTCGCTGAGCCAATCGCGTTCAGATACATTCATGAAGATATTAGCAAGGATCGGTCCGAGCGGGAAGCCCATTGCCACTCCATCTATTTGTTGATAGATCGTATTATTGAATATGAAACTGGTGTCTTTTACACAAAGTTTAATTGCTAAAATATGTTCGTTACTTGGAAGCGGGCTGGTGATGTCTTTATTGTCTACAGCATCCTTTATGAATTGTAATGTTTCCCCAAGTGGGACGATGGTAAATAGAGCCGTGACGTCAAAGCTAGCCAGCTGACAGTTCTGAAATTTAAGCTCGGTGATTTCTTTGGCAAAGTTGAACGAATTGCTCACTGTAAATTGGTTGCGGGCTAGCGGTTCTAGAATTGGGATGAAAAATTGCGCTAATTTGTGAACTGCTGAGTTAATACAAGACAAAATGGACCTTAGTGGGACATTTTGTTTGTGTACCTTGGGCGAGCCGTACAATATAAGGATCCTGGAGCCCGAAGGTAGAAGCTTGCGGCATTGAAAGCTGTTAATGTAATTGAGCTGTTTAAAGCGGTTAATGATTTTGGACACTAAGGCTTCGTATCTATTGACGTTGGAGTATATATCATGATTGCTTGATATTTTGAAATGAGCCAGGTCGTTCAAAATAGTCAGAATTTTGTTCAGATAGTCTATCTTGTTCAATATAACCACGCCTCTGCCTTTATCTGGTGAGGATATTACTATATTTTTGTTGGCTGCTAAGTGCTTAATGCAAGAAAGCTGTTCCGGTGAAAAATTAGCAACTGATGTTGAGTTATTAGCCAAGCTGATAGCCGATTCAATGGCATTGCGAAGATTGTATTTTAGGTCAAATTCAATGTCCGCTATTTCGTTTTTCCTGCAAAACTGCTGTAGGAAGGTTTCGACTTGTGCATAGACCTGCAATTTATTGATTCTTCCGCTAGTGGGTACAAAATCAAGACCTTTGGCCAGAGTGAGGTTCTCTAATTCATTAAGTTGTATGTCAGCAAAATTAAAGACACATTTAATGTTGCTTGTTTTATTAAAGTCAAGAGCTAACCTATGCAGGTTTCACAGAATAATAAGTGCAAAAAGTGGACAGTTTTGTCTTTAACAGCCGTTTGCAGGAAACTAAAATCTCTAATGGACGGTTATCTGATATTTTAGTTTCTTGAAAACGGCTGCTGGAGATTTTTGTCTTTCATAACTGTTTGTTAGATATTTAGATCTCTAACAGATAGCTGTAAGAGACTTTAGTCTTATATAGATAGCCAATAAATACAGAAATCTCTAATAGCTAGCTGTCAGAGACCAAAATGTCTTGCAGCTAGCCATAACAGATTTTTGTCTCTATTGGCTAGCTGTTAGAAACTTTTGTCTCTTACAGCCAGTTATCAAATACAAAAGTCCCTTATAGCTATCCATTAGAATTTCAAATATTTAACGGTCGGCTGTAAGAGATTTTTGTATGTTATAGCTTGCTCTAAGAGACAAAAGTTTCTAACAGCTAGCCATTAGAAACAAAAATCTGTTACAGCAAGCTCATTATTGACACTGGTGCCACCTACTCCAGTTTGATATTGATGCCCTTCCAGTGTGATATTGGTGCCCCATCCAGTGTGATATTGGTGGTCCCTCCGGTTTGATATTGGTGGTCCCTCCGGTTTGATATTGGTGCCCCCTCCAGTTTAATATTGGTCCCCCTCCGATTGAAAGTGATGTCCCTCTCCAGTTTGATATTGGTGCATCCAGCGGTTTCATATTGGTATCCCCTTCCAATTTGATATTGGTGCGCCCTATAGATTGATAATGGTGGCCCCTAGTTTGATATTGGTGCCCCCTCCAGTTTGATATTGGTGTCCCCTAGTTTGATGTTGGTTCCTCCTCCAGTTTTATATTGGTGTCCCTTCCTGTTTGATATTGGTGCCCCCTCCAGTTTTATATTAGCATCACCACCCGGTTTGATACTGGTGTCCCCTCCAGTTTGATATGGTGTCCCTCCAGTTTGATACTGGTCCCCTCCTGTGTGATACTGGCGCCACATCCAGTTTGATACTGGTATCCCGTCCAGTTTTATATTGGTGCCCCCTCCAATTTGATATTGGTGCCTCCCTCCAGTTTGATGTTGGTGCCTCCCACCAGTTTGATGTTGGTGCCCCCCTCCAGTTTGATATTGGTGCCGCCCTCCTTCGAAACAGAATAACAATAAAATGTACAGCACTTTACTCACTATTCATAAAAGTGACAGCTAATTTTGGAGATAAACATATAAAATTTAGAGCTACGAAATCGCAATAAGGAGCTACGAAGCAATGCGCTGCTGTAAAGAGAAAAATTTTCATATTTTTTATTGTCGTGTAAACTTCAACAGTAATAATATTTCAACACGCGGAATCCATGGTTTTCCAATAAAATATTTTACCCCGATATTTTAATACTGCTTGATCAACAACCCAGCATTTATTCCAGTGGTAACTATTATAAACTGTGCACTAATGATTTCAGAAAATGAGAAGCCAACAAAAATTAAAAAAACTAAAGAAATTAAAGCCGTCAACAGGTATCGCGTTGAGCTCTAGAAAGCGCTACCAAAATTTTATGTGATTCAAACCTAATTTTTGCATTTATGCAGCCAATGCGTAGAAACCGTTTCCGTGGCCCCATTAGCGGAGTAAATACTTCGTCATTTTTCCAAAATTTTTAAGCGTGATTCCACTTTAGGTGCGTGTCGAAAGTTGTTCTTTTGTCATAATCATGCATTGATTCGAGCAATTCGCGTTCATAGTTTTGTCATTGGTATTCCAATTTTTGAACATGGGTTCCGTGATGTGCGAATGGAATTTGCGTTCGCGCACATTTGTCCATTTCGCACGTTTGTCCGCGTTCGTCGAATAACATTCTGAAATAGACAGCAATGTTCGCGGTCTATTTGTCCAATATAGCGTACGAGAAAACGCGACTGGTAATCACGTTTTCCTCGTACGCGATCAGAAAAATGTGATGCTCAATCGTAAAACAGTGACCACGAACAGTGCCTATGCGTTGTTGCATCGCAAAACGTGTACACGTATATAAGAGAAATTCCTGATTTATTCGCGCTCATCGCTTTTACGATCGTGAACTGATTTGGCAAAAGAATGAGCCAGGTGTGCGCACGTAAAGTGCACTCACGCATAGTATTTATTGAAATTAAGATAACTTATAAAACGCAAATAAGTATTAAACCTTGAAATTTTAGGTTTCCTTCCGAAAGCCGCAATCACTATTTATATAAATGAGACCACTTATAAAATCCACCGAGTGGTCAATTTAGATGTCCGCATACATGCTTTTTTACAAATCCACTGCATGCATATTAACCCACCGATTAATCCAAGTCTTTGTGATTGAAAGTGTGCGCACAGAAGCTGCAAATTATGTGATTTTGAAATTAGCATCAGCAGAAAATAACCAGTAGTTTTTGTCTAGCAAAAACTTAACCCATTCGTTCATACAGTGACATATTTGTGGTCGGTTGATGGAAATGTGGCAGTGGTTGACATAAAATTTATTGAATGAAAGTGAGTTAGTGGGAAAGCCGCAAATTCTGACAATTTTAACTAAGAGTAAATTCATTCTGATTTATGTTGTTGGAAAGTTTTGTCGACTAATATTTTTTATGTTTCATAGATCTGTTACTAATCTGGATTCCTGAAAACAAGAACTGATGTAAAATATCAATATAAACAATAAATATATAACAACATAGCACCAATATCAATCTTGCTGTAACAGACTTTTGTTTCTAATGACTAACTGTTAGAAACTTTTGTCCCTTAGAGCCAGCTGTAACATACAAAAATCTCTTACAGCCAACCGTTAAATATTTGAAATTCTAATGGATAGCTATAAGGGACATTTGTATTTGATAACTGGCTGTAAGAGACAAAAGTTTCTAACAGCTAGCCAATAGAGACAAAAATCTGTTATGGCTAGCTGTTAGAGATTTCTGTATTTATTGGCTATCTATATAAGACTAATGTCTCTTACAGCTATCTGTTAGAGATCTAAATATCTAACAAACAGTTATTAAAGACAAAAATTTATAGCAGCCGTTTTCAAGAAACTAAAATATCATATAACCGTCCATTAGAGATTTTAGTTTCCTGCGAACGGCTGTTAAAGACAAAACTGCCCACTTTTTGCACTCATTATTCTGTGAAACCTGCGCTACTGCTTAGTCGTGATAGCTTATTTTGATGTTTCTGGCGACATTCTGCATTAATTTTTATCGAAATCCAGCGGATGTATGACGATAAAATAAACCAATCGCTGTACTGAATTGCAGTTTTGAGCGAATTGCTAACGACGTCGAAATGCTTAGAGTGCAGGGTGCATGATCTTTCATGCCTTTTAGTTTCGTTGCGCAGAATCTTTTGCACGAAATCATGCCAATTTTTGATGTTTCGTATGATTGCCTTGTTTTTGATTTTGACAAAAGGGGGTTTGATTGTGTTGACCAAACAGTTTTGTATGAATTCAATATGCGCTCTGCACTTTGTAGCATTGATACAGGCTTTTTTGGAAGCTCTGAACAAAAGTGCAATTTGTGCACCGTATTTGCGCCTAACTCCTGAAATGAGGCCTTCGGGAAACTCGCTACTCGAATCAGTTGGTTAATAGCCGAGATCGCTAGATTATGCGTGGATAGCATGAGTGGAATGCGTAGCTCAAACGTTATTAAAATGCTAAATAAAGCAAAACTTTAGCAGAAACATTTAAAATATAATTCAAAATCGGTGCAACGTCCGATGATCGAAATGAAGCCTAGAACGCTTACTTCGCAGTATGCAACTCCATGCTAAGAGGTAAGAAATATAGTAACCGTAGTCGTGCAAATTCGAATTAATGCAGTTCGTTGCCGAGCAAAAAATACGCGGTATTAAAGAAAGCAATCGAACAACTGGCCGAAAAAACGATGAAAAGTAGACTAACTTTAGTGTGTCATGTATAAAGTATACAGGGCCGGGCGGGCCTAATCGGCAATTAGCCTACTGACAGATAAACATGAAAATTACAATTCAATGCTTAAATGCTTAAATTACATTTCAATGCTTAAGGTAAGCTTTGTATATAAAAATCTCCACCTATTGTGCATATCGAAAATCATAGTCCCTCGTTAAATTACCATATTTGACATTTTTGACAGTTACAGTATTTATGATACCCCTGTTTAACAAGAGAGACTCTGAGATGAACTGTGAGAATCGCCTCCAGGCATTTTGAGCTTGCTCCGAACTGTCGACAACCATTTTCTGCCTCTAAATATAATTTTAGTAGCTAGAAAAACCTGCTATTCAACGAGATTTATGAAATTTTGACGTACAGAATGTGATTATGTGCAGTAAAATTTTGTAAACTTTATCAACTGAGATTGGATCATTTTTTATTAAGCAAAAATCAACCTAGAACATTAAACCGGGGGATTCCAAATTATGCTTCGGATACGGTGCCAGGATACTCGTTCTGAACCATGCGGACTTGCATCTTTCTAAGTCCAATGAAACGTGAGCATCCCGTTTAACCGTTGAGTTTTGTACAAAACACTTCAAAAATCGGTGTTTTTCAGTGCAGAGTGCTAAAATAGGCAATATAAATCGCCTCCGAAATACATATAGCCTCTAAATTACCTAAATCGGACCAAAATACCTAAATCGGCCTCTAATGGGCTTCCCGTGGGAGATGCGATGGAATTTTTAATTTCATCAGCAGCCGGTCTGCCAGAGCATGATTCTGGTTCTGCCCCCGACCGCCTGCTGTTTTTCGTTCACGAGATATCGGCAAAAATGTGCAGATATACCTATGAGAAAACAGCGCCCTGAGTGACGTTATATTTTGCTCTTAAAATTTTGCCGCACGGACCAGCGGGCGGTTTTGTTTTCTTGGCGAGCCTCGGCCACATGTAGCTGCTGGCCAATGCGTTGTTGTGCGCCCGCTAGGGGCTGGTTTGATATACATGTATAGCAGGAACAGCATTATTGTTTTCGTTTGCTTCAGATGTTTAGCCGACGTCGCGATGATTTTGTTGTAATATATATATTGATATATTTTCAGAGTTTTGAAAAGTTGTTCGTCTAGGGTATGTGGCGAAAAAAAGGGGGTTAGTAGCCGGCATAAAAGGAAACGGTATCCTTTTAAAATGGGACCAGTCGAGATTCTTCATAGGAAAATTGGTCGTTTTTTGGCGGTTGTCGCCAGTTTTGAAATTTTGGTTATATTTTCTTTTCGTTTTTTCTAGGGTAGGCTCTTCGACAGGCAGACTTGTGAAAGAGGCTCACCCGATGCTTTCGCGATTTTCGGATTTGCTTGGTCAGAAACCTAGAACCAGGGACAGCCCTTACGGGTGCTGGGGTGTCCGTTGGATGCCTCGCGCCCCCGTAAGTGCTGGACCCGCGCTGTGGAGAGTGGGCTGAACTTGGGGCAAAATTGTGGTCAAAATCGAGACAAAATTATGATAAAAGGGGATCCCTGTGCTCGACTAGTTTCGCACCCCCTGGGTGCAATTATTGTTAGTGCCCAGGGGGGTGAAGCGTTTACAGTATTTCTAGAGAATATTATGTTGTTTGAAGCAGGCCGCATCTTTAAATTTCGGGTTAGATGTTTGTCAGTTACAACGCCTAGGGTTTAGAAAATTCTTAGGGGCATCGTCGTTCAAGAATATTGTCTAAGGGGAAATTGAAGGCTACATTTTGGAGTCGTGTTTGGCTCGGGTGGACTCTTCGACTGCGGACGCGTGGAAGAGGCCCGCCCGAAGCGTCTGATAGAGTTTTCAAGTTTTCGCGCTTAGGCATAGGAACTAGGGGAGCCCTTGCGGGTGCTGGTGTGTCCGATGGATACCTCGTGCTCCGTAGTTGCTGCGCCCGCGCTTCTGCGTTTTGACAAATTAAATTAAAGAAAAATTTTGTTGGTACTAAGAACGTTGACTGAAGTTTGCAGGACTACCGTGAAGGTAACTTGCAGGCGCAGACCTAAATGACAAATTTTGGTTTGAGGGTTCCGCGTTTCGAAGAACCCATGGAGCTCACCTGAATCGTCTCGTCATCTAGCGGGAATTGCAAATAAAAGAGGGGGCAAATTTTTGTCGCTTTTAAAATGCTCGCGCATGTATAGTTGGAGCCAAGGACCTCTTGCGTGGGCTCGGGTTCTGGCCCGGTTTTGATGTAAATAATGTCATTGTTTTATACACCCAAGTGGGTGATATTTTCTTGAACGTGTGCTTATGTTGTATTTTGCCAAAAAAGGGAAAACCAAGAAGTAAAACAATTTTTGCGTGTTGCTTTGGTAGGCTGAATAGATTGATTTAAACAAGGCACACCCTGTTGCAATGATATGTAGGGCCTCTTTAAGGTATGTTCAACGCTGTTTGACCTAAGTTCCTCGTCCCTTTTCCGCGGGCTGCCTTCGACTAATGCTCGCGCCCGCCACAATGTTTCTCTGCCGCACTAGCCGTTTCCCACCCAAGGGTTTGCCTCATCGTTTTATAATTAAGTTACGGTCTCACCCATATCACACCTGCTGTCAATTTAGTTTCCTTAACGCTTCAGCCAACCGCACTCGTACTCGCGTCCCCGCAAGCCCCCGTCAGTAACTCGTTTCGGCGCGTAGGGCCCAAAGTGCCACAAAGGCAAGTATTCACCCCGCGTTCGGAACAACCTTAACAACAACAACAAACAACAACAATATTTTTATTTAAAAATGTACACATATATAGCATACAGTAATTAAATAAAAAAAAATAAATCAGATTGGGTTTAATCCTCTTATATCTGATTGTAGGTTTCTATTGTAATGCAAAAATTGTTCAAGGTTAACTTTTTTCAGAAGGGTTCTGAATGATTTAGTATTCGGCGATTGAATTAACGGCTTACCATCAACGTACTCAGGTAATGAGTTCCATGCATCAATAACGCGGACAGAAAAAGAGTGTTTTAATATATTTGTTTTAAATTTCCTTTTTATCAATTTTTTTGAATGACCTCTAGTTCGGACAACGTCAGAAACAACAAATGATCGCTGACAGGCATCAACATTATTGTACAGACATTTATATACCATAACAAGATCAAAGTGCAAACGACGTAATTCCAATGGTTCGAGGCTAAACTTTTGTAATCTATCGAAGTAGGGTGCATAAGCCCATTTATTCTTTTCGTATAGACGGCGTGTAAAGTACCGCTGAACGCGTTCTATCAAATCAATATCGCCTAGGTAACACGGAGACCACACCTGTGAGGCATATTCCAAATGAGGTCTTACATAAGTGATATAGGCGCATAGAAGAGTATCCGGGTCTGAGGTAAGAAAACAACGAAATAAAATATTTATAACTTTATACGCTTTAGAAGCGATCATAGCGCAATGACTGTAGACCGACAAGGCCCAGTTAGCTGTGACCTGCATCAAACTATGATAAAACTTTCATCTCTGTAGCTTAAGGGGCCCAAGGGTTACAAACCAACCTTCGACTCATCCAAGTCTTTCGAGAACGGACCCTACTGCCAAGGAAACTTCAACTTTAGAACGTGGCTCAGGCTCCAATAGTAGGAATCGAGGGAACGACGGGTCAGCCTTATTACCTGTGAGCAGGCTTAGGGATGACCCTCCCTCAGGGGGACCTCCATACCATTAGATGCCTGGGCCAAAATAGGGGCCAGGCCGAACACCCTGGTAAACCCGTGGGCAGCCTGCTAAGCTGAGCGGTTCCCATCGGTCAGACCTGGGTCCACCGGGGAATCGTGTAAGCCGGGGTTTCCCGGGCACGACAGTGATAATTGAAAGTGGTGCAGCTGGGATCCCTTAGGGCCAGAACTGGTCCTAGTACATTATTACGTGAACGCCGCATTAGTTCGACATAAAACACTTTAGTGCGAATGCTTCAAACTCATTGATCTTAGTTTTTCTTTTACAAAAATCGTCAGTTCAATAATTTTTAAGAGTAAATTAAACTGAAATTTTAATCAGAAAAACAAACCTTATTTAGGCGATTTTTTAATATAATCTAGATTTGAAAATCACAAATTTTTTCGAAATATCTGTATGCCGCATAGTTACCTGTTGATCAGAGTTACTCCACTAATAGCTAAATATATTAGCTCCACATTTGTTAAGTAAATAATAGCTAAATCTAATACAAACTACCATGTGTAATGTCGTTTAGGAACTTGAAACTCATACAATTGACATTTTGTCACTTGCTTTATATGGAACGCAGAAAATTTATTACATTTGAATTGAATATAGCGATATTTAAAGGGTAATTGGTGAAGTGGGCATCTAGCACATCCGTATAGCTATTATTTACTTAGGCAGTGATACGTCGATAGAAATCTGCATAGCCCTACGTTGTATAACTAAATTTCATTTTTACTGCGTTAAAAGTCCCGATTGTTGACCTTTGATCCTAATTTCTTAAAAATTTTATATGAATATACATATGCATTCTAATGGTACATTGTAATATTCTGTTCCTTGTATATTATTCGATCCGCATTGAAGTCTAATGGTGTATAAATCAACTGAATCGGTACATAGCTTAACGATATACTTTGCTGTTCCCCTATGAACAAATGCAGCTTTCGACTTCACTTGTAAATGCCTATAGAATGATATATAAATTTGAACATTTGCCGAGAAAATTTTGGGTACCAACGGGTGAAAATTGAGAGCCCAAAAAGCGAAAATAAAAATCGACACAAAGCCCGACAATTTCTGAACTACTTCGTCGAATGGTCCAAAATTATCTCTAAAATTGGCCATTTGTGGGCATAACCGAAAAATGCCCATTTCCTGAAAAATTAAGGCAACATGGCTTATATTATGCTCATTTGCTGAGTTGATGCTCAATGTAGTTGAGTACATCTGTTTCCATGTTCAACGCTCAGAATTCAATACCTTATCGATGAGAAGCGACCAGTTACCAATATTACCACAGAAAGCAAAATCTGAACGCTCACAAACTTGATTTCTAAAGTACTTTTACTGACCGCCAGTTAGATATAACGTAATAAAACACATTGATTAAATGTCAGAAAACACGTATAAAATACAAATGTCCAATAAAATCCCGCATGATAAAATTGTATTGGATGTGATCGTAATCGTGTCGCCGTACTTTTGAAAAGACGATAAATTTGTTCAATGATTGAAGGCTAGCAATGCTAGTGTCAAGAATATCAATATCTGATACCAGCAATGGCTAACTAACCTCGGAGCAGCATGACATAATCGCAACAATTACTGTGTAGAACTAGCAACGGATCCGGGAGTAACCGGAATTCCGGTTCCGACGAAAATCGTGTTTCGGCGAAGGGCAAACAAAACCATACAGGAAACGGAATTCCGGTTTATTTTTGTTTGAAATTTTTCAATTTTTGCTTCATCTGTGGTCCAAACATATGTAATCTATGAATGCAATGATCAAGTTCCAATACAACAAAGCAAAAGAAAAGATTTGCCGTGTGAAACGTAATTAGGGCGCATAATTGCAGTAGGAATTTTTCATCTTATCCTGCAAGAGTTTGTTAACAAAACAAAGCCAGGTCGATGCTTGTAGCAGCTATTTTACACATTCAGAAGAGTGCGGGGTATGTTTGAATTAAACCGATCCAACGTAACAGAATATGCATTACGTAGAAGTACTTAGCGTTAGCTTGGCTAACATAAATTGCGTGAAGCACCAGCCAGTGCGCTTGTAAACTTTGTAAATCAGTCTACATTGAAGTCAAGTAACGTTATCTGCAACGCAGCCAGAAACTGCGTTCTTGGCAATGAACTGTATTCATTGAAACTGCGCGAGGAGTATCACAGTTTGTCCATTGATAGCATTCGGATTATAAAGTTATCATCATTATAATCTACCTGATTTGCATTGGTTGGTAAGGAGGCGACTGGAACCACGTCGAAAGTGATTATTCTACGCTCCATGCGTTATAACCACATTCAGTTTGTGCACAAGGGTGTATAGTGGAAGCCATTTTTTGCTCTGAGGGTCCAAAAACCGACATAATGATCGATAAATAATTATTAGCTTCCTCAGTTTCTTTAAAGTTTCAGAAGGGCAATAATGTCATCGTAATACATTAAGTTTAATGTAGAAGTTATTTATAATACATTTTATATCCACTGTACTTTAATTTCTATTTTCATCTGTTTTTACTATATATAAGTTTCGAAGACCAGGTTCCAGTTTGGGTTTAAATGGACAGTTCCGGTTCCGGTTATTCCCTGCAACGGATATAGTAAATTCATACCGGTGGCAAATGCGACGGCGATAAATTCCCGTGTATCAGTTGTATGCAGATTCTGACAAAACGTGCATGTTTATTGATTCACTACATAAAATATAACTATACAAATTTATATATAGTTGATTTAACCGAGGACTCTTTGTTGTTATTACTAAGAGACAAGAATTGCTATAGTATATGTTATTATTAACTGGTTATTATAATTCATCGACCTGTGTAGCATTTTACTATAAACAACCTCGCTTCTTAATATATAGGTGATAATTTAGGCACGCGTGCCGGCCTCGGTTTTCAACGCGTCGAGCCGACCATTACCGTTGATTGTAACAACCCATGCGGCCCGGCACACCCGTGTGTGAAAATTAAAACATCAAATTATGCAATGCTAGTGTGTTTGTGAAGCGTGATTTATCGTGTATGCTATGACAATATACTATAGCAAATCAATACAGCTTTTTCATTTCAAAAATAAGCTGAATTCGAAAAAATTGCATAAAGCAGCTGCAACAAAGATATTCAAACTTGCCATTTTGTAGTTTGCGTTTAATTTTTTATTTTTCTAAATTAACTGTTTTATATAGCTCAAGTTTTT
Source organism: Trileptium ribeirensis (assembly GCA_030248225.1). NCBI lineage: Eukaryota > Metazoa > Nematoda > Enoplea > Enoplida > Thoracostomopsidae > Trileptium > Trileptium ribeirensis. Next base: position 19,102 of record JASANE010000894.1, read on the forward strand.
TGTGTGTTAAAATGTGCTATTTTTTCGCACAGTTCCATAACCCTGGGTTCGTTTTAAGAATTTTAAGTCTCGTTAATTTCAAGTTGAATTCTATAGCCGTATATGCACTGTATTAAATCATACTGATGCATGGTTGTCCACACAGATCAACGCATTGTTGCTTTGGAATGTAATATAAATTTATGCCTAAACACCCAGATTTGTGAACCTGTTCCCAGAAGACTACAGCAGAAAAGGCGACCCTTCTAAGTACGTTATAGAGTTGAAAATTTTGGCCTCCCGACCACTCGGGCTGAAACATTCGGCCCGTTCTGTCCTGTAACATATACATAAATTGCTAGCAGTATTCCAGATATTTACGTCCACAAATTCAGAACCGCATTCGAACTATAGATTGCGTACACAATCGTCACCAAAAGTTCGTTTCAAACACTTAGATAAGAATGGGCTATTTATGTTACATATGTTTTATGACAAGGCTGTTTTTGCATCAATTCTTCGCCTTCCTTGATAATTCCAATTTTTAATAGACGCACTGAACTTTTATGCCTATGTCATCACTGAGGGACTGGTATATCTACGACAGCTGAGAGACATGATAAATGAATCGCCATTTGGTGCCCGTCCCAGGAATTAAGAAAACTTGCAAAATCGATTGCAACAGGTCACAGCGCACCTTATCATAGTGTGGCATGCGTGTTGCATGCTTTTTTATTCATATTTGACTCTTCATTCAAGCTACTTCAAGTTTTTAAAACACAAACCTAATAGTGTAAACATACCTACTAACAGAGTTTGAAGATGTGATCAGTTTTTTAAAAATCAAACATAAAATTTTAAAATTTCACCTATGATATTTTTTGACTAAATATCAAATCACACTTTAAAGTCTGCAATACCAAGCTTTTGTATTATCTGAAATCAAACTAAAAATTTCGACCTTAAAATTAGTCTTTCGACTTCGTGTGCAGCAGCAATGCTTGCGAGTTGGCAATAAAAAACGCCTTATATGTGAAGTGAGATGCTACGCTGAGGCTATCGGGTTTATTACAGCTCTTTAATCTTATATCGCTAGCGATACATGCCTATAATAGTTTGGACATGTCAACTATGCACCGTGTAGATTTTAGATCACTTTTATTTGTTTCCGAGCGATTTAGTTTTTGGTTTAATTTGCGATCAAACTACGATAATGGATAAGCAGTAAGTAACATGAAGCCATGAATAAGACTGTCCAATCATTCATGAAACATCAGGATCGCACGGGTTTCATGACTGAAGAATGTTGCTAGAAAAATTGCAGCCAAATAGGCAAACCCAATAGCACGTTACAGACAAAGAATAACATCCAGTTTCCAGGTGATTTAAGCATATCGAATGAACAATATTTGGGAACATGCGCCGATCGGTTGCTGAGTTATGTGATGCAAGTTTTGTATGTTTTATGATCCATTTTAGACAGAATAGTATCTGTTATAATCTGTTTATGACTCCAAGGTGACCGTTATACTTTTGCCTATAAGTTAGAAAAGCCTGTGTGTATAAATGTCCGCATGTTAGTTCAAGAAGTACTTACTATTTGTCCTATTAATAATTGATACTATCCATACTTAACCCGACGACAAATATATAATATAGTTTTAAATCAATTCTGGGGTCAAACCATTTCATTTTATAGTTAGGCTGACATAATCTTCAACCTTTTTGCCAACAGGTTAAATATATCAATTCACTCATTACGCTGCAGTTCGCCTATCATTGCATTAACAGTTGTCAGCATTGTTGCCAACGATATAGCCGCCAATCCTAATTAAATACTACCAAGCGTAAAATTATTTTATATCCAAATTTAGTGATTTTTAATCGGGATTGCCAAATCCTAGGCCTTAAAGTACACTCAAAATACTTTTTTATGTAGGAGAAATATTGTTTGTTTTTGCACTACCAGATATTCTTTTAAAATTCAGTGCACTATTCCTGGAAATTTTAAAGATTTTTCCAAAATGCAATTTTTCGAAATTTCAAGCAATAGTTCTTTGATTTTTAATAGAATGTCTGGTACTGCAAAAATCACAGAATACTTCTCTTAAATTTCATTTAAAGTATTTTAAATGTAGTTGCTACAGTGTGAAACAAGAGTCTTAAGTAGTACGGCTGGCGTCATGACTATTCTGGTAACATTATAGCGGCAGTCATAGATAATGACATTGTATACAAATAACCAATTGCATAAACATTAAGCACACTAAAGGAAGAAATGTTAAACATTCTGCAGCATATATAGCTTTTCGGCGTAAGAGCAAATGACGTAATGTAGATAGATACTTTGTAGTGGATCAGTCTTAAATTATAGTATGCGTACACAGTTTACAAGGTTAATAATTAGAAACTCATCGAGATAGCAGAGCGTAGTGGAGCATACAAAACTAATACCGGCGATAAGTTTCCCATGCCCAAAAAGCCCCAAGTGCCGGCTATCTGCCTTCCAGGATGTCACAATAAAATTAAGAATTTTGCGTCGAGGAACCATGGGGGCGTTAACCCCCGTACATACGGAACTATGGGTCGCAGAGCAAAGCCAACACCGGCAATGAGTTTCCCATGCCCGAAATCCCCAAGTGAAACTTTTCAGCCGCAAAAACATCAGAATATATTTTCGAGTTTTGGATCGAGGAACCACGAGGGTGCCATTACCTCAAATCCAATAACTCCCGAACAGGAGCCTTAATTGAAAAATAAAATGGAGGCATCGGTATTCATCATTTTACTATAAAATAAAACCAACCAGAAAAGAATTCGAAATTTAAGATAAAAATACCATTGATTACGTGAAGGGTACTAAAATGGAGTAAAAACCTCATTTTGACCTCTGACATCGAACAATGGGGGCGCCATACCCCCGCACCCATGGAACCAAATGTCACAGAGTAAAACCAATACCGGCAATGACTTTCCCATGTCCTAACACCATCAAGTGACAGTTTTCAGCCGCAAAGGACGTCATAATAAATTTTTGAGTTTTGGATCGAGGAACCACGAGGGTGCGAAGCCTCAAATCCCATAACTCAAGAACCGGAGCCTTAATCGAAAAACAAAAAAGGGGCATTTCAATTTATCATTTTACTTTGAAATAAAACCAACCAGAGAAAAAATTCTAAGGTTAAGATAAAAATAACCTTGCTTCCGTGAAGGGTACTAAAATAGGGTAAAACTAGTGAAGCTCGCTTGCGAGCCAGAATTCGAGTGGTGAGAACAATCCCCCGAAGTAGAAAGCACACACAAACAAAGCCTTAATCGAAAAACAAAAAAGGGGCATTT
>JASANE010000895.1:0-10083 GCA_030248225.1 Trileptium ribeirensis
TTATTAAAACAATAATTGTGCACGTTGAAGTTATATGCGAGGTAAAACCGATTGCTTATTTTTCTTCGACTGATCATTGTTATTTTCCTGCTGTGCTTGAAATCTTAAGTGCATCCTGACGTTGATGTATGAAGTGAGTCAAACAGTATACTGTTTGCAGTGCTATATCCAGAAACGTACCATTTCAGCAACGCTACTGGCCCCTAATTGAAAGCAAGCGAGTGGAATTTCTACTGATTGCGTAAGGGGGAAATCGTAAAAATTTCTTTTTGTCTGTCGCTATAATTCCTAACTCATTTTCGGATGGACTGATTTCGATATATCTTTTTTGCATTGTCTAACAAGGCTTAGACCGTGCTATCGTAGACAATTCTGTAAAATGATTCTTATCTAATATTAAAAATGTTTATCGATGTCTCGGTACTTTCTAACCATATGGATATGTACATATAACATTTTGTGATTCACGGAACTCAAGTCATATTTTATATCATTATCAGTGTTGACGGAAACGTTGAGACTGGTCGGAAGTTGTTATTACTTATGAGTCGCAAAACAAAAGTTTCAATTATTATACCGCGCAATTCCGAATGACCGTTGGGCCTTTAGTGCGCTAAATTCGAGAAAACTCAATTTTTGTGCCAATGCTACAGCTTAATAGAAAATAAATAAAACCCATTATTGTATTTTACCACAAAGATATAGTGTCATAGTTGTGCCTTTTGCCGCTTTTAGCTATATCCAGGCTGAAAGTTACGATGTGGATGGTCCAAACGAATTTTACTCTTTTCTGAATTATATTTCATAACGGTGACACAATCTCATCAAATTTATTATGCAGCTAGTCATTAAAAGATGGAATTCCGGCTTTGTTTTTTGTTTTACTATTGTATTTTTAAAGTATTATAGTTCAGTTTTTTACAATAGTTGGGAAATCTCCGATCGAGGAGCTTAGTATTAATGTAGTGTGTTAAGTCATCTTGAACTGAGAAATTTTATCATCGACTGTTAGTATTTAAATATGAAAATTACTTGGCTTTGCAAAACAAGGCTCAAAGACGGACTATTGAATTCGAAATCAGTTTGTGTCAAAATAAAGACAATTTCGTCTGTTGTTGATAGTGCTGCTAGTGTGTTTGGTTCTTTTCCTTTATCCCCCCCCAGCCGGAATTTCGTCAATTTTGAAGATACAGGCAAGATTTTGATACCAATCGATTCAGTTCGATATGCCGGTTCAGAAAATACCAATTTTACCCACATCTCTGACAAAAAAATTTTTTTCGAATTTTTGGGGTCCCAATGGTCCCCCCTTGGGAACCCAAAAAATTTTTTCTTCCGAACTTGGTCATGTTGGGTACCGTTCGACTCGGCTTAATGAGGGAAATCTAATGATGCGTATTTTATTGAAATCTGTGGAGGCGTTCAAGAGTTATGGCCGAAAACTGTCAGTAAAAACAACATTCCACGCAACCAATTATTAATAATTTTAATAAAATTTAATAAAGCGATAATGTCTTCCTGGATGGCGTCGAATCAATAATTTAATTTACCAATAATAAAATAATTTAAATAATAAAATTTCTGAGTTTTTAAATCGCTGAATCTGAATCAGTTTTTTGTAACAAAAAAATTGTTTTCCCACGAATTTAACAAGTTTTTATCACACGCATTTAGTCGCGCACTGGCGGTATTCTGCTATGGCTTTAAATTTACTCCGACTGGCGGAGGTATATCGCGACAAACCAACTTCTGTCCAGTTCCTAAAGGATCGAGGGATTCTTCACAATCCGCGGACGTGTCCGAATGGGCACCAAATGTCCTTGTCATTAGGGGACCACCAGGATCGTTGGCGCTGCCGAATCCGTGGTTGTCGGGCAGAGAATGGGCTCCGGAACGGCAATTTCCTTTTCGGTTCCAAGCTCCCGCTCCAGAAAGTTTGCTTCTTCATTTATTGCTGGGCAAACGAATGGAGTTCTATTCGATTTTGCGAGAAGGAGTTAGAAATCAGCCACAACGCCTGCGTCGATTGGAGCAACTACGTTCGAGAGGTTTGTGCCTGGAAGTTGCTCCAAAACCCTGTAGTCATTGGTGGCCCGGGCTTAACGGTCGAAATCGACGAGAGCCTTTTCTCTCGCAGAAAGAACCATCAGGGTCGGGCATTCCCGCAGCAGTGGGTATTTGGCGGATTTTGTCGAGAAACCCGGGAATGTTTTCTGTACTCTGTGCCCGACCGTTCCGCGGCAACGCTTATGCCCATTATCCAACAGGCTATTCTTCCGGGCACCACCATTATTTCGGATCAATGGGCGGCGTACCAAGGCATTGCTGCAACTGGTCAGTATCAACACGAGACCGTCAACCACAACCGGAATTTTGTGGATCCCGACACGGGCGCTCACACGCAGTCGATCGAAGTAACATGGCGCAACGCGAAAGCCCGGAACAAGCGGCAGTGTGGCACGCACAGGCAGATGGTGGACTCGTACTTATGCGAATTTATGTGGCGCCAGCGGCTGAACAACAGGGATCCGTCCGACGCCATCCTGGAAGACATTGTCGCTTTCTGGCCACCCGAATAACGGTGAGATTTATGTTTTTTTGTATTTTTGTACTTTTAAATTATATTTTTACTATTTTTCAGGTGGGATGCGCCGCTGAGTCCAGGTCCTCGTCCTGCATCCTGGGCACCGGTATCGGTGGCAGAGAGGCTCAGCAATTTTATTAAAATTATTAATAATTGGTTGCGTGGAATGTTGTTTTTACTGACAGTTTTCGGCCATAACTCTTGAACGCCTCCACAGATTTCAATAAAATACGCATCATTAGATTTCCCTCATTAAGCCGAGTCGAACGGTACCCAACATGACCAAGTTCGGAAGAAAAAATTTTTTGGGTTCCCAAGGGGGGACCATTGGGACCCCAAAAATTCGAAAAAAAATTTTTGTCAGGGATGTGGGTAAAATTGGTATTTTCTGAACCGGCATATCGAGCTGAATCGATTGGTACCAAAATCTTGCCTGTATCTTCAAAATTGACGAAATTCCGGCTGGGGGGGATAAAGGAAAAGAACCGTGTGTTTATATTATCTTGTATTGTTGCTCTCTAACCCAGTATTCATCATTTCATTTACGATATCCTTAATACTTTATGGCGGTGTACTATCGCTTAATAAAATCTATGTTTTGCGCTTTATTTTATGTAACATGAAACCCCAATTGTTGCATTATAAATTGTGGCGCAGTGCTCCGCACCGTTTTTCGCCGGAACTTAAATGACACCACAGCCTGCAGTGCACATTACGTTGTGATTATAGAAACATGTTCGATTTCAGAGTATTTGCAGCTCTAAGTTATTAGTCAGGCTGGTAGCACTACGTGATCTGTAGCAAGTCCACAATATAATACATTCGGTTTTCTGGGAATACCAATTGAGGCCCAGATGCGTTTACTAGTTAGCATAATGCATCAAATCCTAGTTATGACGCTACAAATTCGTGAGGGAAAGATATCCCAAGATAGTAACAGACACATATCGTCGGGGTAGTGACAAACATAATATGTCACTTTTCAAGAATTTTGCCATAATATGACAGAATATTCTAAGTAGTGAACTGGTAAAAGAAAATATGTCACTTTATTAACAATAATTTAGACTTATTACACATTAACAATATGTTCGAGGAATTTTTTTCAAGTGCGTGACAAAATGTAATATGTATATAGCAAGTACATATGTTTCGTCACTCCATCAGTGTTGCGCAAAAGGTAATATAGTTGAAATATTTGACATATATTTTTTATGTATCTAAACATCGAATGACAGATTTTCTTTTGCCTAAGCATCGAACAGATAAGCGAGTGTGAATTATCTAGGTGTACATGATGATGTACATAGGAAGTAACGTACAGTTAATATCGGTATCTGTGTTGGGCTGTATTGACGACAATATTTCCATGTTAGTTCCTTTGTGAACTACCTGTTATGGATCACCCAAGAGAATGGCGCTAGCTGTTATATATAAATTAAGGCTCTCTCTGTTCCGACGGTATACTATGGCCATAACACTGATTCGTCTATTATGATATATGTATTGTATATTGTATTTTAACGCTAAGTGTGTGTATTAGTAATAAATAAGAATAATAAAATTTAGATTAATAATAAATACAACATGTCATTTGGGATGGACGATTATGTATTGGTGCGATGGCAAAAGCGACTGTGGCCCGCTATTATAACAGATAGTCAGTTAGCAGTTGACCAGCCGAAAAATAAATATAATTACGTATATGTGTGGTGGTTCGGCGAGAATGAACAAAAATTTAACTGGGTTTTTATCAAGCATGTTCTACCTTTCAATCGTGACACAGTGCGCCGCTACAATATAGTCAATGAAAGGTCCAGTGGGCCTTCTAAATTTCGTCTCGCCATTGGACATTTGCAAAATTATGCACGCGAAAACGGCGACGTGGACATTATTCGAATATTAGAAGATTGCGATCATGACATCTGTGTAGCGACACTACTTTGCCATATTGTGCGAACTGTCGAGGGTGTCGAGTTATGCAAGAACGAACAACTTCAAACACAAGTAACGACCCTCCCCCAGCAAACAACGGCTTCCGAATAATACCTGGCCCCAAAAAGGAATAAAATTGGCCCCCCACAAAAAAAAAAAAATAAAATACCCCCCCCCCCACCACCCCCCCCCCCCCACCCCACCCACACCCACAGACATAAAAACTAACCATAATAACCGGTGACGCAGCTGCATGGCGCAACTTCCTAACACCATGCCCATACGACCCCGGCTATCGTAACCTCAAGGGTGGACCGTGAATACTAAATTTTGAACCTATTCTTGGTCAGACCCAAGAAGCTACGGAGCTTAGCAGGCCGCAGGCGCGCTTCACGGGGTGTGTTCGGACCCCGCCCGAAGGGTTGCGCACGTGTCTAGTATCGGGTATGATTCCTGAGGCCCCCCAGGGAGGCTAGCACCGACACCTGCTCACAGGTCATGGAGCCTAGCCGCTATTCCCTATCTTAGACTCATCGGAAGTTGTTAAATTCTATTTTGGCGTAGTGAGTTTTGAAATAACACATGAAAATGTCCCTAGAAATTTGAAGCTCAAGCTGATCTGCTCCGGTAAAATCTCGGCATGCTCCGTGTTAGAGCATTGACCTATGTGGCCCCCACAGGGTTCCGACGGGCCCTGAGTGTTTAATGTCGGATTATTAATGGCGTGGCCTGCGCTTTTCGATAAATCTTATTTCGAGGAAAGTATTCAAAATTCCTATTGACCTTTTCGAGTTATTGCTGATGACGAGGTAAATTCTCAACTGGGTTCTTTAGATATTACTCCTTTGTTCCAGCGAAATATCAAACAAATTGAATAGAAGGCCTTACTCGTCAGGGCTTGCGGCATTCTCGCACTCAAGCCATGGCGGGCAGGGTCTGCTCGTCCGAATGGACAAACCATAGAGAAAACCGAAATTCCTAGCGTCTCGGAGTGACATAAGTCTGAACGCAGTGTCTACGATACAAAGTTTATTCACATAGATGAACAGTTATCGAGGGGCGAGTGTTCCTTAGTTGCGGGACTGATAAAAACGGATCGGAGAAGCCGAGTAATACCTCACTATGGTCAATGCGGTTCGACGCAACATAGTGGCATGGGACGTCAAACGAAAAGAACAAGGGAGGAGCGTACGGTTGTTCGCCAGGGTGCGAACTAGGGGCGGTTATCCCTGCTTCGACTCAATACTAGCGAGCTACTCAGCTATGAAGTGCACTAAGCAGGGGCCCTAGAGTGCTCCGGAAAACGCTCCTACATGCTAATCGCTCGAGGCGACGAATACTTAAGCGGGGCTGAGGGAAACAATGTTCGGTGCCGACTACGCGAGCTCTACAACAGGGTCAGAACACTGCTCAACCAATATTACCTGCAACATCTAACAAGGAGCACCTAATCACTTATCCGGAGACGGTCCGGCACTGGCGCCTATAAATTTTCTATCCTATTGTGTTCGATGACAATTCCTACCGAAACATACGACTGACCGAACGACGGAGATGGGGGGCAAGAAAAACGGAAAAACGGAAGGGTTCCTTTTTATCCACGCCGACTGGGCACGAACGGGGCCGCCGCGCGGCGTGAGGTATCCGTTTAAACAGTTTGCGGGACGATTGTCCGGCTAGTTGCAGTCCCGTTGACCGAAATGGCCAGTTGGGTTCTCTTCGATTTTGAGGTTGTGTCTTGGTAGAGGCGGCGAGTCCTTTTCTGGCGGACTGCACCCATCTAAAGGCTGAACGAGGCTTGTTTCCTACCTAGAGGGGTCTTTGTGGATTGTTGGGACAGGGGCGACCAGCCCCGGACGCCTTTGCGTCCTTGGGCTTGTCTCTTTTCCGTTTGTCCTTTGACTCTCTCTATTGCCTATCCTTTTTTGTTTTGTACTGCGAGGTCGCTGTGTTTGAACTGCACTGTCGTGCAGTTGAGTTATTACCAACGTAATAATAAACGTTGGTGTGCACCTATGGCTGAATGGTTAAGACTCAGAACTCTGCAGCGGACTTAAATTCTCCGTGCAGGTTCAACTCATGATACGGGAAAATATAACGGGCTGATACTGACAGTATAGAGAAAGCAAAACTGAGCATACATAGTACATAGCCTAACGGGCAAACCGAGTAAAAATCAAAGAAAAGCTAAACTCAGCGATCAACTCGCTCTGAAGAGAAAAAAGGGTTTTGCGCTCGCCCGATTTGGGGCCGAAATGGCCAGAGCGAGGAGGTAAGTTTTCTTGAGTTTTGGAAAGTATTAAAATTTTGTTTGAAGGCGGGGGTACAATGTTTTCCTCCCGCGAAGGCAACTTTTGGTAAAGGTTCCGGGGTAAAGTTTTAATTCTGTTTCCCTTTTTTGGAAATGGTCTCTATGGAAAACCAGTGCGAGCTGTAATAGTAGACGCTGGTAAACTTAATTGCTTTGATTGCATTTTTATCGGCGTCCAAAACTGGTGTATTACCGCCAAACGATGCCCCATCGACACCGTCAGTCCGAGTCGGTTAAATTTTGCTCAGCTGGGGACGAGTTTCCCCCAGCTCATTTTGATTACGCGGGGACAAGGGGACACCTACAGGTACTCCGGTCAGTCGTCCGAACAGCAAAATGTCTACTGGGTAAATTGTCTAAGTACTCCAAGATCAAATTCAAACTTTCAAGTAAAACCATTCCGAGACAACATACGGTAAAAGCAGCAAAGACCTTAGACTCAAGCTGGAGTGCCTAGAAGTTTGATCCGTCTTTTATGATCCCAAATTTTCTTGACTCAGAGAGCAAAATGAAATTTTAAGGGTTTCCTAAAACCCGACGGAGGCTAGTCCTCCGTCCCTAAGCTACATTTCTGTTCAAGCTCAAACACGGCATGAGCATTGAACGTTCAACTAAGCTACAAATTTGGAAAACCGTCCAAACAAATCATCGAATAAATCCATGGGTTGTGGTATGCACGTTCAAGAAATTTTACCGTGGTCGACTCAGGAAAATTCAGTGATCCTAACTCGAAGGAACCAAGTCATGTAAAACTTGGACGAGAGGCGTCCAATTTGTTGTACCTTACCTAAGACCACGGGGAATCAGCCAGACTTCGACTTTGTCACCTACAATTTGTCACCATCCCGTGCAATCGCTCAAGATGCCCGAAATGGGGCTCGATGTATGGAGGTTTGTCAGTGATCCTAATTAACTGCCTATGAACAACCTGTCACTGTTACGTCTGGGGAAAGTAAACCCCCGTACTCTCAGTTCTCCTCTTGACTTACGATCCTTGATCCGGGACAGCCATTGCTAGTCCCCTTCCGCGAGACGGAAGATGTCTACGCGGGTCCTCCATCGCTCGAATCCCATTCCAAACACGCAAACCGAAAACCACGAGAAAGCAGACGCAAAATAGAAGAAAACAACTAAGAATTAAAGTCAAGCGTCGGAGCCGGTCAGTAGAGTCGACCGAACTCCGCGCTGCCGAAGTCGAACTGATTCCACGAGTCGACGCGTTGGTCGTCGCCTCGAATTTTTCGCCCATAGTTAAAGATAGCGATTTTGTCGCTATCCAATCATCGGCGACTTCTTGACGCCCACTCTTTTGGGTCACCAAAACACTGTGAGGCTTGTATTACAAACGACTCTGAATGATTCGGCATTTTTGTATCAGTTTTCGACTATTAAGGAAAGTAAAATTGACTGCTTCGGCGACCGTCGACGGGGTCATATGATCAATGAATGCGATGATGTGGTACACGACTTGTTATTGTTCCTGCTGTAAAATACATCGATCACAAACTTTTGACACATCGCAAGGAATATGACTACCAATTTGATTGATTGCAAAAGATGGCTTGGTTTTGACCCAAAAATCCTGGTTAAATCCACATAATAGCAACCTCTTTCTTTTGTTTTGCAGCAGCAAAACAAAAACAGCAAAAAATTTCACCTACAGACATGCTCGGTTTGGTGGTGTTGTGCTAAAACTAATATTATTCTTAAACAGAAACACCACAAACTATACATTTTTCCTTCTCTTTCTCTTTTTGCTGCGGCCTTGTTGTAATTAAACTTAACTTCTGCTTCTTAATAAAAATAAACGAACAGGAATTTCAGATAATGTTAACGAAAGGAAAAGATCTCTATACCATTTAATATAGAAGAGAAGGGAAGTAATCTAGAAAAAAAAAAGGGTCAGTTTTGACATCACAAACGTACTTTACTCACATCACATTGCGTCGCTTCCTTTTATGGTATTTCGTTAGGACTTCACTAATATTCAATTCTGTGGCGTATCGGCTATGTCATCGGAACGGTTAACTAAAATGGAATAAAACTTTGAAGACTAAAAAAAAAATTAATATCAAATCATATATTATAAACAACTATTCATGCGCGCGCTACGTATGAAACGTCTCACCCCCCGCATACCCCCCCACCCTCTTTTCGTCAAAGCCATTATATTTCAGGATGTAAAACGCTATCTCCATTGCACGTTCAAGGGCAAAAGTCGTGCCAAATGCACTATGGTCTATAGGCAGGCAATGTGCCATACATATGCTTAACCTTGCGCAATAGTTTCTGTTGCACCCGCTGCAGCTACTGCGATTCTCATTGCACGGGAGACGCATATGACAACTCCATTGCGTACGATTTGAGTTGCGTGCAATCGCTGTGACCATACTGGCTACGGTGTGCAGTTGCTGCATACATATAAACGTGAACGACGCATTAGTTTTGTTCTAAGTTGGGTGCTATTGTGTAATATCCACATTTAGCGTATCGCGGCGTATGCTATGGAGAGCTGATTCGCTGTGCACACAAAAGGCGTAGGTAGGTGTACCTATGATACACTACGTTCTGCAATCTCGATAGAGTTACTCAGTTGTAATAATTGTACCATTTCATCTTCATTCCAGGCGGTTTGGATGGACTTTAAATTGTATCCTGAATTTGGCTGAGTCATATTTTGGTAGGTGGCTTGCAATACTGACAAAATTTTAGTACCTCGTTGCACAAATGCATTTTTCAAGCAGTTCCTTGAAAAACTTGTAGAATTTTGATCCAGGATCTACCCTTGAAAACATTTGTATTTTACAGTGCTAGGCCACGGACACCTTGAAAAGTTCACTTGGGGATTTTAAGGCATGGGAAACTCATTGCCGGTGTAGGATGTGCTCTGCGACCCATTGTTTCATGGGTACGGAAGTATTGCGCTTCCTAGGGGTCAAAAGTCAAAATGGATTTTTCACCCCATTTTAGTACCCTTAACTGGAAGCAAGGTTATTTTTATTTTAACTTTGGAATTTTTTCTCTGGTTGGTTATATTTTATAGTAAAATGACAAGCCGAAGCCTCTTTTTTGTTTTTCGATTAAGGCTCCCGTTGTAGAGTTATGGGGTTTGATTTATCGCATCCTGGCGGTTCCTCCATTCAAAATTCGAAAATTTTGTGACGTCCTGGGCGGTTGAAAGTTTCACTTGGGTGTTTTCGGGCTTGGGGAACTCTTTGCCGGTATTGGTTTTGTGATAACTTGTGTGGTATTG
>JASANE010000896.1:0-31505 GCA_030248225.1 Trileptium ribeirensis
CTGGGCGAATTTCCCACGGGTTAGATGGGACAACAGTTTCCCAAGCTAAAGTGGCGGTCATAATTGTATGTTACAGTATTTTCGTACATTCACAACATTCTACGACATTGTTTATGTCGCATATCTACACTGCAGGCCGCTGTTTATCTTACTTATGTTTTGGTCATGAATAGTCGAAACAAAAGCAGTAGAAATTTTGTTAACCGTTTTTTGGACGATCATTTTTGTTATCTCAGAGTACACAGGGATTGACCTGAAGGAACCACCAACATGTTGGGGAGAGCTAGAAAATTCTGGGGCCCCTACTCCCTCTGTGGAGAGGACAGCGAAGGTTATTTAAAACGTCAGCAAATAAAATAAAATATATTTGGTTCGCTTGTTGCTTGCATCTTACGTAGAAAATTAATACTACAAGAAAGGAATGAAATATTTCACCGGAACTAGATATAAAACCAAAGAGAGATTCGTCAGCGAAATACTGTATTTCTGGATTTGTGTAACGCCGTTTCTTTCAGGTGTCGAAACTGGGGCGTTGAACACTTTTCAAGGATTGCGTCATTCAGATTACAACAAATACATTTCTGTCAAATTCCATAATTGTAATCTGGTTTTTTCGAAATGTAGGAGCGAAGGAAGCCAGAATGAACGTCGTTGGAACGCGCCACAAATGCAATTTCCTGACGTTTCAACATACGCTCGGCATAGGCAGACAATTTTGGTGATTCTGAAATATGCTTGTGTCCTGCCACAATTTCAAACGATGGCAAACGTTCGAACCACGGCCAAATCATGTAGTCAACATATCCAGGTTCATTACCTGAAAAGATAAAATACCAACAAGTCACTAATACACCAATGAAACAAACAGGGTTAACAGCAACCAAAGAGCCCTGTACGAGTCATATAAGTTCATAAATCTGGCTAGTTATAGTGGTAATGATTGAACAGAATTGTATTGTGGCCCTGGAAAATCACGTAGCCTCTGTTTGTTCCCCATAGTTAAATTTTTGGAGACACCTGGTTCATCGCCCCTAGGGAAAATTTTTTGGATTATACCGGTAAAAGCATTCCACAGTGCCCATTGACAAAATTTTTTACTATAATCCCATTCTCAATTTAAAAATTGGATTAAATTTCGTAAAAATTAGCTTCAGCAAAGCATTTCGCATAGCACCTCAATCTGCAGCGTCTCTGAGGCCACTTATTAACCATTTTAGGATTTTCCATTAAAAAATTGAATTTTAAATATTTTAGGTTAACCCTGGGATCTTTTTATTTCATGACCCCCAGTAATATTTTCAGCAAGTAGAGTGCCACATTGTTATAATCAAGTTGTTACCAGTGCATTATTCGTTGTCGACCAAATAATCACAATATCGGAATTTGATCTATAAAGTGGAATCGGTTTACAGGGAGAGGTCGCCGTCGACCAAATAGGAATCGTACACCCTTGCCCTTCTTCCGGAACCCCGAATTCAAACGCGTTCCAAAATATAAGTTCTCAAAAATTCAAGATGGTAAGACGGTTGTATGATTTTTACCAACGAGATAATATATTCTATATACCGAACAAACAAAAACTTGTATGAAATTGGAATCGGCTGTGTTCTGCTTTACAAGTTAGAATCATATGGGCCGTTTGGTTTCCCCTAAGCAATTACACCATTATCATAATATTATGTTTCCGTGAATGTTTAACCGATGATGTGAAATTGATTTTTTCAGTATTATAAACTATCATTGTTGACAAAACAACATGGCGTCGGAATACTTTTCTTTCACAATAATTGGCCACAGCTTTCCATCGAAAGCGCTAAACTGCTTGAATTGATTGAATATTTAATGAATTAACATTCAATACTTAAGTAGTTTTTATGTTACAGATTTTACAATATATTTTTTTGCTAACACTATAACTTTGGATCACATTAACAGACTTGGCTAATTTTAGACTACTATGAGACGAAGATTACAGAGTTGTAAGCATTGTATTATGTTTAAATGTTTTCAGCAGAGGGGGAACAACGCTTTTTTCAAGTCCAAATTAGTATACATTTCCGTATTGTCGTCTGTAGCTTGACAGTTACTTGGTGGTCTCGACTTAAGTCCACATGGAACGATTTGAGCGACTTGGCTACAGCAGCTTTAATACTAATTGCATAGTGCATTGTGTCATTATAGAATAAAAAGCCCACAGCATATAATTATGTAATAAAGGGCACATCCTCATCACTTTTGCTATCAAATAAAAAATTACCGAAATCCATCCACCCGAAGATGAGTTATGCGTGAGAGAAGCAGACTAAAACAATTTTTCATGATCTTTCCACCTAGTTCCCGCACTGGAAACTCTGTTCGCTTCCTTTCAATTAATTATAGGCATGTGGCCGTTTTCGTGTATTCCAGGTTTCCTGCGCTCACTTTAAAAGCCATGTTTATATCGTTTTAAAGCATACACAACCCCTGTAACAAATTATCATACATGCAGCAGGGAATAACCGGAACCGAAACCAGCAACCGGAACCGTCCATTTAAAACGGATCCGGAACCTGGTCTTCCAAATGTATATATAATAAAACAGATGAAGGAAGAAATAATGAAGGTATAATGGATCTAAAATGCATTAAAAATAACTTTTACATTAAAATTAATGAATTGCGATGGCATTATTGCCTTTCTGAAACTTTTAAAGAGAGTGAGGAAGCTAATAATGTTTATTTATCGATCAATATGCCAGTTTTTGCACACCCAGAGGAAAAAATGCATTCCACTATACACCACTGCGTATACTGAGTCAAATTGAATGTACTTACAAAGCTTGGAGCGTAGAATAGACACTTTCGCTCTGTCTCCAGCCGCCTCCATTTACTACACATACGTTTGTTACATGTTCTTCTGTAGGAACTTGAAATTATTGGTTTATATGATTCTAAGAGAAAATAATAAATACAAGGTAATTTTCTGATCAGTAGTCAGAGACACTGTTTAGGCTAGCGTTGGACAAACAGTGCCCCTCAGTTAGATGATAATGATGATAACTTTCTGGTCAGAATGAGACAAACTGTGATGCTACTCGCAGTTTCAATAAATACAGTTTATTGCCAAGAAAGCGGTTTCTAGCTGCGTTGCAGATGTTATTTTACTTCAATTTAGACTGATTTACCAAGTTTACAGGCGCACAATTTATATTAGCCAAGCATACTTAAGTACTTCTACGTAAGCCATACTATGTTACCGAGCTGGACCGGTTTAATCCTAACGTACCCGCAGACTTCTGAAAGTCTAAAGTAGTTGCTACAAGCATCAAGCTAGTTTTGATTTGTTAACAAACTCCTGCAGGTTATGAAAACTTCCTACTGTAATTATGTGCCATACCTACGTTTCGCACGAAAATTGCTTAGTTAATCTTTTCTTTTGCTTGGCTGTATTGGAGCTTGATCATCAATATGTTTGGATAACAGATGTGGAAAATTTCAAACGAAATTTTTAAACCGGAATTCCGGTTCCGATATGGTTTTTGCACTTTGCCGGAACTGCAGCCGGTACACTATTTTCGCCGGAACCGGAATTCCGGTTACTCCCTGATATGCAGTTACATAGAACTTCACCTGCTTTACAAAATGATCCAAAAATGTCCGTTGGATATCAAGATATGGCCTTTTTCTTGTATTTTCGAGTTTCTTGACCCTTTTTAAACCCCTTTGGACTATAATCCAAAACCCAATTGCATCATTTTGCAAAAGTTATAAAGTCTTGATTGGGTTTTACGATATGGCTTGAATAAAATGAACGTGGGTTGATCATATGGCTGAAATATCTGCGCCAGGTGTTTAGATACAGCCAAAAATGTTTTGTCATACCCCTTTTTGTCCCAATGACTGATATAATTAGCGTAACAGAGATAAATCCTGTACATCTCACGTAAAATAAAAGGTCCTTGGTTGATTACTGGACAAATGTATGCTTATAATCTACACAGTAATATATACATGTATTACATACATCACATGTGGAGAAGGTCCCTCGGCTTATGGGGTAAATAGTAAGAAGGGAAGTCCATGGGGTAGGTAAATTTTTCAAATTTTTGAGAAATCAAAATTTTCCAAAGTTTCGACATACTTTTTCCTAATTTTGACAATTTGGGCAAATTTTTGCCAGGTTTTCTCTAATTTTTGTCATCGTTCTCTAAAAATTTTAAAAATCGCCTTGAGCATATGGAGCGGGTGCGAAGCCTTCTGGAGCAGATTTGTCTTGAGGGAGGGGTCCCACCCTTAGAAAGTGATAACCCTACCGACACCTATGGCACAGATAGTCACCGCCAAAAATATGCGCTAACGAAACCGATCGAAATTTCGTTTACTCGAAGTCGATTGAAGTTGTGTGTAATCGACATCAATCGAAATTCCGACGGATTATTTTGCACTTATTTCTGGATGTGTTATATAGGTGCATATCTGTGGTAAAAGGGATTAACCTATAACCCATAATTGTACACTGAGGCCGCAAGCCACGAGCGAAATGTTTTGAAACTTAATTCCTAAAATTTTCAGAAACTAGTTACCGGTTGCGTTTTCCACTAGTTTATCATCAACATTCGTTACAGTAATGAAATTTTAGACATTAAATTCTTGTAAAAGGCTGGTGATGTAGTGCTCTGCGAAAGACCGCCGAAATTTCTCTGGATAACATTCTCGCATCGCAAATATTCTAATACTAACTTAGTTTTGATAACTAGAAAAGCTTAGTAGAATTTTAAACGACACATCCCCTACTTTCGCCATGCTGCTGCACTCGCTTCTCAAAATATAATAGCTAATGCAATATAAACACTACCAAACGTGTTACCTGCAAAGTAGTTTCCTTTTAGAAGATCTTCAGCCGAACTAATAATATCTTGCAAGGCTTTTACTTCGTTAATATCACGGTGGTACAAATGGCCAACTGCACTGATAATCTAAAATATAAGTCTATTGTCGAAGACAGACAAAATAAACTAGTCTGAGCGATCTTTGATGATAAAACGGACGTAGCAGGGGCATAACGATGTACAGCAGACAACATTGACAATAATCTACCATATTGTCGATATTAGAAAAATTCCGTTTACTTACAGCATTCGGATACAAATCACTACTAACACACTCGACATGATTTGCTGAGACAGTACAGAAAAATAATGTTACGGCACACTGGCAAATGCTGGTTTAGAATAAAATTACCCCAGGCTTAATGTATAGTGGACAATGTTTTAGTAAAACATTATAATCACACCCAAACAACAAAACAATAATTATAATACCCAAATAACTTTACACAGCTATAATACTGTGTTACAGCCTCAAACAGATAAGTAATGTGGAGTCGAAAGTAATGATTACATTTATGAATCACTTTCGATGGAATGTAATTAAATAAATTTCAAACGACAACGAATTCGACTGCAATTAACACGGCCGTGACAGTAAGCTATTACCAACCCCGGATAATCTTTCCAAAATCATTTTCTGTCTGGCTTTTTCATATGGATCGACGGAAATAATTTTCCCAGAACCAGCAAATGATTCATCTAAATACTCCGCTACAATAGAGCTGTCCCATACAATCTATAATAAATAAACGTTCACATATTACCGACAAAAATTAACCTAAGTTGCAAACTGAAATAAAAGCAATCCCTTCGCAAAACATTTATGAATAGTTACCGAAAAATTATTTTGCGAATGATTTGATTTTATATACTCCTGTCTGTAACTGTAGATATTTTCGATCACTTCCTGTGAAGAATTTCGAAAACCATTACTGGCCATAATCAAAAAATTGTCTTGTTGGTAGACACCTTCATGTTCTGAAACCTATTATTACTATAGATAGAAAAACGTTAGAATCAATAATTTCAGAAGACGCATCTGTTGTGTGTATTATCCAAAGTAAAGTTGGTTTAGTTACATATAATAGTACTAACTGTTTTGCATAAATTTTGATCAACTATTATAATCTGCACGTATTTATGATAATGAAACTTAGCCGTGCGCAGTTCCTGCGGTTTAAATAACAGGATACTCCAGAATTTTCAAGGTCACTTTCACAGAAATATGAGGACAAATAATTTGAATATATTACTAATATTTCATAAGCAAAGGTGAAAAGAAGCAAGCGTGGTTTCAGGTTTGGTTGTCAAAATGTGGTGTTGGGTTTAACGTATATATCACAAAATAACGTATGAAGCCTTCTAACGATGGTCTGTTAGGAATTAAGGAACATCAGCATTGTATTCTGCGTATCTAAGGCCATAATAAGGCCTATAATAGTAGCATATCTAAAGGTGCAGAAAACAACGCCCAACCAAACACGTGAAAACATACTATATTCTTAAAATCGTGTTCGTCTACTGTAACCCCAGTGAAAACAACTGAATAGACATGGATTCGTGCTGGGCTCTAGACGATCAAGCTATCGTATTCTGTGTACCGAAAAAACCTAAACAGGCCGTTCTTGATGCCCTGCACACAAACATAACCAAACGAATGAAGACAGATTACATTCTAGAAATAGGGTTTGTCGCCCCATGCATGACTGGCTTCTCCATTCACTGAAAATTTCACGAATAGGTATGAACCTGTGGGTTCTGGTTCAGAATACGGCGAAGGGACGGACTTGCCAGGGGCATGAGCTGGCACCCTTAGCTTGAAGCGAGGGGCCAGGGAGTAGTGGGAGCGCACTCCGGTTTCGAAATCTAAATATGTTCAAAATTTTATGGTTTTCAACAAAAAAAGAACGCCAAAACCGTTAAACATTGTCTTAGAACCGGTGCAAAAACGTCTCTATTCAAGTTAAAAGCAATTTTTCCTAATAAGCAAAAAAATTTGCCATGAAAGTGGCTAGCGGGCCGGGCCACCCGTTTTTGCCAAGAGGCGCCGAAAAATTGCTAGCGTGACATCCACAACTCTCCTAATTTACCAAAATGATTTTTCAACTTTACACAAGCTCGCTTGAAGACAATTACGCAATATCATGCCCAAATTTAAAAAATCTTCATTTCTAGCAAAGCGTCTACGAACCATATTTAAACAAACAATGATCCAGGGAGTGGTCCATAATAAAGCTATGTTCAGCTTCAGAACTTATACATCTCGATGAGCTATTTTTGTAGGTGGTCTTCGTGAGATATGGGCTGCAAAGCAAAAGTATCTACAAGGCCAAATTTAGCAAAACCCTTGAAACTGGTGTTTGTTGGCCATTTGGAGAAAAGGAGCCGTAGCTCTTGACTAAAAGACGCATCGTCATCACTTTTGCTATCGAAAAAGATTTGTCAAAACCCTCCACCTAAAGATGAAATGTCAGTGCACCGTCAGACAAAATTTTTTTCCACGATTTTTCATCATAACACCGTCTTTGGAAAATTCGCTCGATCTATTCAATTAACGCCACGTAATTCGCCAAGAACTGGCCTCATTTGACCTAGACCAGCATGTAAGCGCAGCTAAATTCGATAACCGTGATTGACCCGATACCGACAACTAGGGTTTCGTTACTTGGAGAGGAGGGCGGGCTGGCGGGCCACATGCAGGACGATCTGAATTTCGCCCTCAAGGATCCTACATTGTATCGCTTGATTCTATGTTATATGTATGCTGATATATACAATTATTTAATTCTTCATTTAGTTAGCCTAGCGTTGAGAGTAACAATAATGTAAAAATGCCATTTTACAAGATTATAATATTTATATCATAAAAATCATAAATTTGCAGTTTACATTATAATTTTCATGAAATTTACATCAAAATATAATTATATTCCACCGTTTTGGAATCCATTGAGGAATTCCAAGGTTAAACTCTCACAATTAAAAGATAACTAATGATAGCCTAGGATGCGTGTTGGGTAATCGTGGTCGGTAATTCAGTCGGAAATTTTAAAAGTCATAGGACTCGAAAATTTTACATTTTCCATCTGAGTAATTTATGTACAAACATGCATAAATATACTGCAATGATTAAATATAATCTCATGTTTTAGATCCTTGTCGGCGTCAGTTACCCTATTTGCCAATTGGTATAAAACCAAACTAATACTAAGTGAAATAACAATATACTAGTTATTTCCATTATTTGTTACCTGATGAAAATATACAGAAAATTCCCGGGCGTTCCACCACTTTTCATATGTTATGTCAAATTCCAGAATAAAAATCTGATTCCCGGATTCATAAAGCACCTTTCTTGGACGCTGTCAATGCGCGCGGCGTCGGTAACAATGGTAACTATTGGCAGTAACAATAATTGCTATAATTACCCCAAATTGGTTGTCTTATTCCGATAAGTTGCATCACAATATTTTTGTTCACTGTGTTTTCCAATTTAATCACGAATTACACAAAACTCGAATAATAATAGTAGTACAAGAGTGGTAAGCGACTGCTAGTTTGCACTAATGTGACACATTTTTTGATGAAGCCTGCTATATGACAGTGTTTCCCGCTAATAAGGAAATTGGTCTACTAATCTTAATGGATATCGCAATTTGACTCATACTAGAAGTGGAAAATAAAAAAGCATCGTTGCAGCTTATTAGATGTGTCTAAGGGTTTCAAAGGAAACGAGAAACTCGTCCCATTACAGCGCTCTAGTTCAAGCCAACCGCCGACCCACCATACAAAAACGGCAGAAACTGTTCAAAATAATCGTTAAAGCTTGCCTTGCAAGACAGAATTCGCTTGGGTGTAATGTATATTGCGCTGTTTTTGCTAACGCAGGTTTGGCGCCCCTGTTACACGTCATAATAGATTGAATACGGTCTGAAATAGTAAATTTCGGTAGCTATTGAAAAATAATCTTAGTTTCACAAGGAACGTCAATCCACCAATATATCAAGGCTCTTAGCATACTGGGAATCCCGATAGACACAGCAGGTTGTAGCCACTTGCAAAATTTCAGCGAAATGAGCAGCTGTGATATATTGGTGTTTGATTAGTAAATCAGTTTAATATATATATGTTTGGTAGTATGTTTAATCTGGTACATTGACAAAGTAACACATAAACTCATTATGTGAGAAGACGATACACCAATACAGCGGCTACAGGTGCAAAACACTATGAACTTCATCCATTACCATTCGAGTGTTTTATTATGTACTACGTTTATACTTTGGAAAAAACATCAAATATGAAAATATCTAACCTTTCCATTGTGTTCAATAGCAGGAGTTTTTCCAGTTGGATTTATCTCAAAATACCACTGTGGCTTCGAATCGAGATTTATATTAACGACTTCGTGCCTGAAACAAAACAGAAAATAAGTAATAACTTTACTATTTATGTCAGACATTCCATTTTTCACATTAGAAAACCATTTCCAATCCCAACTGTTTTCGCTGCAGTGAGAAATCGCATTATCGGTGACTAGATTCAGGCATCATGATGCACCCAAAATAAAGACACGCAGTCTGATTACTGAGCACCAAACGCTCTATACTTTATTAAACCAATTGTTGGTACTCGACGGTAAACTGCTAAATTTTCGTAATATGAACAAAACCAATAGCAACAACTACCATACTATATATTCACTTCTGTGCCGCAAGAAATAGCCGCACAGACATATTTCGCTTTAGACGAAATTTATCTTCTTTCGAGAACCGGGTCACAATAGCACAACATCTACGCCACAGCTAGGTAAAACACACCCATTTACGTCTACAGCCCAGCTTTAAAGCTGCAAAGTCAGAGGAATGCTGTTTCACCGCAAAAATTAACTGAGTACAAATAGACATTTCAAGAGTGGTGCAAAGCCAAACGTGAACAAGCTCAAACTAGCAAAGCTGAGCCAAATATCCTAAGCCGCACACGACGATGAGCATTGCTTTCATTATTAGCTAACACACAATCAAAACATGTTTGATATTTTTGCGAAGATTTAAGAGTATTCAGCCGGTGATGTCTTCTATTCTGTATATCTCTCAAAATTAATGAAAGCTGATCACTTTCCGCGGAAAATGTCAGGAAAATGACAAGACCAAAGACACAAACGAAAGGTGATCTGTGAGAAGAAAGGTGAAAACAATATCAACACACCATGTTTTGAAATAACGTTGTATAATTAATAAAATAATTATTGCCAGACGGCTAAATAAAATAAACCAACATTTTTGCAACTAAACAGGTCAACAGAAAACAATCCTCCGGATAAAAGAATATACAGGTAAATGTAATGGAATCAAATAGCTGGCAATCACCTATTATATTCAGTTACCACCAATATTATAAAGTTATCGTATGCAAGCTCACAAGGGCGTAGCCAGGAATTTTGAAAGGGAGGGTCGCGGCTCACATTAGGTACCTAAAAGGAGGGTCCGGAGAGGGGGGGGTCGCGCTCAGAAATGTAAAAGCGGGGTCCAGAATTGGTATATTAAGTACGCCATAAACAAGTAAAAAATGCAACTATTGTCGAAATAGCGAATTTTTATACAAAAATGTGAAGATGGGTCAAAAACACGATTGACAGTAATTGTTTTTAGTGCGAGAGAGGGTAGTTTTAGGACAATTTTCGACATGATTTTCAACCGGAATCACTCAAAAAAATTTTGGGGGGGTTGAACCCAAAGGGGGGTCGTGACCCCCGCAACCCCCTTGTAAGCTCACAACAAAATAATCGACAGAGTGCTGCTCGACGTTAGTCGCTGAACCAGGACCCGTAAATATCAATGGTGTCGCTCGCGGAAAACAGAAAATCTTCCTTGCGCACACTTCCAATAGAAAATTTGCTACTCATTTGCATTCGCATAAGTTTCATGCTTTCCAGAAGCGCTGCTAGGTTAGTGCTAAGCCAATTTATCGCAAAGTTGTTAGGAACAAGAGCTTCCTCTTGGCTTCATGAATTCGATTGTCATCAGTGCTTTCCACACGACATTACAACATAGTAATGAAAAAGATTGATACATGAAGAGACGCACTCTCCATATTCAATCGGTGAATATTCGACACATACAATATAAAAAAATTTCAGGAACATGAACGCAACTCCTAATATACTTTGTGTGATTTTACGCTAGCATGGCTAAAAAGTTACGACCTGCTGGTTACAAAGTTAGGTTGTTGTACAATATCACGTACTATGTCCTAAACACGAAGTAAAATATGTATATTGAACATGTTTAAAGAAACATCAGATGTTAAAATACATAAAAAATGTTTTTATCCATGGAACGCTTTTCGAATGACAAATTGAACTACAAATACGAGAAAACTAGATCTTATAACAATCAATTTTTATATCGGTCGTCAGCTATAAATATATCATCACGGTTGCATCTTTTTCCACTTCTGTGGGTTAAATACCGTAGTTGAGCACTAGTGCAAGAAATTATTCAAAACTTTAGATAATTAAAAGTTACTGCGAGAGTGAAGTCACATACGGTATCTCTTTAGCGTGCAGCATCAGCAGTGCTCTTTCGCAGAATGGACAAAACCGCATACTGTAAATCCGTAAACGGCCACATATGGCCGCTGGAGGAGAATCATCTGAAAGGACAAAGCGTAATGTTCGTTATACATGAACATACAAATCATCATTAAGATTATCTGTGTCTGCGTATCTGTGTTTCGCGGTTTTATACTGATTTTTCAGGTTGCATCTCATACAGAGTGATTTGACCTGCACAGACAATTCGTGGTGTCGCTCTTCGCGGTTCCAGTAAAGAGTTGTGGGGCCTGAAAACCCTCAAAAATGTACTCCCATCCGTCGCTAAGGGGTTCAGAAATAGAGAAAATTAAGTTGGCTTAACACACGACAATTCGACCTGCTGTGTCAATATTGTAGTATCAGTTTTCCTCTCCGGGATTCCCGTTTGGAGCTGAAAGATGTGATTAAACAATTACCAAAGGTGTCATGAAAAATCTATCCAGTGTAGATGTTGCTTATCTTTACCAGTCCAAGGCTCTTGATCGTGTACCTCATGAACGTCTGCTGATTATGTTAATTCCGATGTACTGCCTCAACAATAATAATGCGACGCAATGTGTCGAAGTATAGCGATCACAACGCCATCAATGGAAAAGCACTAAAAGTTCCCTCGAGGTCCGAAAATTGCAGATAGTCTTATTGAAATGGAGCTTCCACCAGTAGCTTTGTTAGCGACAAAAATCGTAAATTTTTTGCCCGTAAATGGAGATCATGACTCATCGTCGGATGAATGAATCTTAACATTTTTTATTTCATCAAGAATAAAGTTTATTAGACGCTAAACTCGTAGGTAGTATGGATCAAAATGGACCCCAAATGGTCTGAGCTTTAACGGCCATATTTTTTGAAATTTGGCCATCCCGGTATGAATCTTCCGAGACCTATATCTCAAGATAGGGGCTTCGCAGCGTTCCTCTCATAAACCAGAATCCTCTCAACGAGCGCTAGAATAAGGTAGCTGGTATTCAATTGCGACAGATGTAGCAAGCTATACAGAAAAAAACTTGACATTTAGCAACTATGACTTATTTCAATACATATCTAATATAAATTTTCAGCTGCATAGTGTTAAACTAATGCGAGGACAAACAGTTAGAAGTCTGGTTATATACATTCTCTGCGCTTCAAATCCACATTCAGCTCCCTGAGCTTTTCTAATATCGCACGATAACAATTATATAAACGTACCTAGGTATCCATGAGCAAAACAAAATAGCATTGAGAACATATATGATGATTTTAGAGAAGGTGAGATACCCGATGATTTCGAAGTCTTTCAATAAAAGGCTGAATGAAGTTGATATATATAACAATTGTTGTTAAGCTATGTTTACGTGGGGTGACTAGAAAAACGATTGTGGAACGGACCCCCACGGAAATGCAAAGCACAATGAAGTTCGACAGAGAATTCCTTTCAAGTAGAATACGATGAAGAAAGACGCAACGCCTGCAGTTCAGAACATGGTTGTCGACAGTTTCCTACTTCATGGAATGTCCACGAATAGCAGTCACACAGGTTGGTCAAATTGTGCGTCATCTTTAGACAAACATCATATCACTGCGCAAACGGCGAATACCCAAAGATTAAACATTTAACGCATCTAGCGGTTCATATGTTAGGGCCCGTAGATGTGGGACTGATTTAGTTGCACTCCTTTGAACACTTTAAAATTTTAAAACATCGCGAGCATAATATATAGAACAAACCCGGGTCGCATATTCAACGACGGGTAGGATTAATGACCGATATAAATTCAGAAAATAGCGATTTGTGAAATTGCGGAATGTTCGTTTGATTATGCTAGTTAAACGATCAGCTTGGTTGGCAACAAATGAGTAATGTGGCGAGAAGCTAAAAGGATGCAAAAAGTCACTGCAAGATCCTTAACAAGATTTATGAAGTACAGAACCATGGGAAGACCCAAGGCGTAATCATTACACGAATTTGACCGACCAATATAAATTATTGAGCACTTGCTGTGGTTGAAATATAGGAGCCATTGAGTGCTCCAGTTAACTAGGCGAGTACGGTAAAGCTGAAGGTCTGCGCTGTCAGCAAGGATGTGACGAGCGACCATGACATCAAGATACTTAAAGACAGATGATGTGATACCGTCATCAATAAACACAAGGAATAACAAAGGACCGAGTATCGTACCCTGAGGCACTTCGCGTTCAACCAACACCGGTTCTGATAAACACGGACACGGCAACTGTAAATACTTCAGCGGAAATCTTACGTTCGTTTTAATCATATACCAAATCCGTGCAACACTTTATTTCTTCCTCCAAAGAACAAAAATACGAAAACATTTGAAATTTATTAATCACAAATTTAAAAAACGTTCTTACGCTGTAGGACCCAACACTTGCCATGGCCTTATATGACGCATATTGAAATATTTGATGTAATTGCTTTTGTTGTATTTAGCAACCGTGAGAACCTAGAGACACATTCTAATAAGCTACGTATATGTATCGAAAAAGTTGTAAAATTTAACTATTTTTGGTACCAAAATTCACCAAATTTCACTCCAGTAGCGTGGTAACTAGATAATATACCACCGCATACGTATAGGGTTAAAACGATGAACCAACGTGTTTAACGATGAAAATTTTATTTCTATGGAGTAATTTCAAACGGTGGATTATAGAGCGAAAAGGTTGCTCTGACAATAAAATGCATAGCAGCAAAGCTGAAAATGTCGATGGGAGAATCGTATACGATTCTCTTACGATACGATGCCTGTGGCAAGAGTTATAACCTAAAACGATGGGTCACCGCAAATGGGAAAATTCCAGAAGTTTAAAATTCAAAGAAGGTTTGACATAAATTAGGTAGGAAATCATACTAGCTGCGCAAATACAAAGCTATTTTTTAAATTAGGCGCTATTTGAGCAAAATCCGCTAGTAACGCAGGATCTCTTTCATTAAAACAAGAACCCGATTTTTTTCATTTCGCATACTCCGATAAAATATTCGATCAAGAACCAAATAGAAACGTACCGTTAGTTAACGCTTTCGAGTTAAAACCAGTTGAAAATGGTCCTCCAGTGCCCAACATTTCCGAGTCTGATCAATAAAATAACGCAAACTGTACAAATAATTTACCGCTGTGTTCTGATCTGTAAATAATATAGCTCACGAGAAAATCATGATCACATGGTCACTACTGAATTTTTGAAATCATTTCCCACATTTTCAAACGAAATTCCAGTTTTACCAGGTACCGCATTACAAAAATTCCGGCAATATCAATAAAGTTTTCTGGGCACCTACGTAAAATGTGAACTTTTTTGCATCACAGTTGTCGCTTTCTCTAATGGCCTTGAAGTCCCGATTCCTAAATCTAGCAGTTCAGACGGTTCACAAAGATCGGGAGTAACAACGTCGATCTGCATATGCTTATTGGCGTAGGTTGCTCCTTACAATCAAGATGTGGCTACGGAAGTAACGGCCTGAAAACATTAAGGTTAGTCCAAGTCTTACAAGAATAAGAGAAAAGACAAAAGACCACGGCAAAGCAGACTGAAAGTAACGAATAGAATGTAGTCTGTTGGGCGGTCAATGTCAAGTCTCCCAAGCGCAAATTTCACCAGTCACCAAGTGCTGCAATACCACTGGGCTAAGCGTCTTCCAAACGCATAGACATAGGTCCGTGGCTAGATACCACTCTAGTGAATATGACCATGGAAATACCTGTGCCTTCGGCGGGGAGACAACCTTGAGGGCAACAACATATACTAACGGGTGGTTGAAAAATTCAAACATTGTTAAAATCAGTTCGAAAATCGGTTCCCATTCATAACTGAACCAGGTTACTCCCAACCGCCTGTTTAAGCTGTTAGAAAATATTCTAAAGTTTCAGGAGCGAGCGGAGTTTCCACTGAAGGCGCTACGGAATCGTGAAATTTTCTTTTGTCTGTTTCTGTCATCCATCACTCATTTTCGGAAGGACGGGTTTCGACAATTTTTTGTTCGACTGCAACTGATGAGGATGTATCTTTAGTAGAACAGCTCCGACCCCATCCTCGGGGACAAAATGATAAAAACACTTTGTTTGGTTATGTATACGTGCAAGGCATCAAGCATGGTCCATATAGGTATTTCTTAAGGCTGAATACAATGATTTGGTTATGTAGTGTCCGCTGTGAATATTTCATGGTTTTTCAACGAGTTTAGGATCAAGTAACCCGATTTCCAAAATATAGCCTGTCTCCAGTTGTTTGGTTGCGTATTGAGTAAAGGTCACCAAGATTTGTCTATATAGGTTTTCCGCTAGGCTGACTACGATGGTTTGGTTATCTGGAATATAGCACAAATACTGGATGCGTTGTCAGTTGGTTTCGGTGGGTTTACGGTTCAAGCGTGTTTAGGATGGTACATTCATTAAACACAGCATGTTACAGGCGATTAAACAAAATACGTTAAAAATGAAATTACGCCGCTCCGTTTCATCCTCGCTTGTGTGTTACTAGTACTTAAAGACAGTCATGTCAAGTTGCCTTTGACCAAAGCCAAAGCCAGTCGACAAACAACAATGTAGAGCCCGCGCCATTTCAAATTAAACTTAGCAATATGAGTTTAAAGCGAAAACTGACATGTCAAAATTAACAATTGAAACATTGAAAATATTCAATGTATAAAAATAAAGATATAGTAACAATAGGTCTGAATCTGTCTAGTCCAAATGACAACTATGCATATTCCATCTGTATTTGCAACGGAGGTATATGCAAAGCAGTACTACCCAACACATTCCCTATGGATTATTTATCTCCCATAGCCACCCTCGTTTTATAAAAAATATCAAATGGTTATGTATATAGAAATTATTAGCTTTAGATAACGCGACACCACGTAAATAGCATAATCGGCATATTTACATGGTGCAAACATTGTGTTATAATCAAAATAACCACTGTTAAATATAGGACATGCCGCAAGATGTTTCTTAAACAGTAGAATCCTAACGTCCCCTACAAAGCATGTCATAATATATATAACAATGCATAATACGTTTGCACATAATATCAATAATAGCACACATAACTCACATTACACATATGGTATAGACACACAAATATAAGTGTACATGAATATCGTAAATAAACTGGTTCTCTATGAGAGGTGATTAATTAAAATTATACTAACAATGCCGCAGAAACTATTCATTCAGAATTGTATGCTACTAATAAAATAGTATATATATTAGTTATCAACTAAATGAATGATGGCACATGCTACTCGATTGTCTTCAACTGGTGGCATTACCGATACTGCAATATGCTGCTTCTGTGACCCAGGTATTACTGACATCGATTCGAATTTGCTTTGTGCAGGTGTCGTTCGTCTGCTCACCGCAAATAAGCAAAGGTGAGCTCTTCTACTTTATCTGATGCCTCAAAACCAGATTCGCCTATCCGATGGTTCTGTTCGACATGCGTGGTCACAAATGATGAAGGGCTGGCTAAATTGCAACGTTTGGAAGAACGCATGAGTACCTTCGCCCAGCTGGTTACCAAGCTTGACGATGTGTTGAAAATGGTTGCTGCTACTCCAGTTACTCATTCGTCTCCCAATGCGGATGTCAGTGGTCATAGTGCTCCAGTTTGTTGAAACCGGAGAAATGATGATGATAGTAGGGTTCTCAGAGAAGGAGATATCACAGCGCATATATTGGAGGAAATAGATGATCCAAACCGCCGCAAGACTAACATAATTGTTTCTGGGATCAGTGAGTCTAGTAGTAATGTGGAGAGAAAAACCCACGACGAAACTAAAGTGAAGGCAATGTTTCATCATGCAAATATTGGGCGTGATGATGTGAACGTGGCAGTTATGTATAGTCTACGTAAGCCGCAACCCGATAAAGGCACTCTTGAAGGTAGTTTTTGAATCTGAAAGGGGTCGACATGTTGCCGTGTCGTCTGCTCTGGCTTTACGGGGTCTGCCCGCTTCTTCTGAGTTTTGCAAATGTTACATTAACCCAGATCGCACTAAAGCTGAGCTTGAAGGTTTCTATACTGCTCGAATTAAGCGCAAGACAAATATGCGCAACTCCAGTAATGTTGTTTCGGGGGACTTAAGAGCGTCGGACGCAGAAATAGCGTCAGTAGCGTCGGAGTCGATTTAACTGATTTCCTGATACCAAATGTATGTAAGCAAACTAAAAACTCTTTGTGTAATATATGTTCGTCCGATGTATGTAGTTGTATTCTTGTAAACAATGGTTTTGTTCCAGGTAATAACTTTAGTGTTAGCTGTTCTGGTAGTTCAATTAAATATGAATCTATCAGTGGTGGCTATAAATGCGTTCTAATTAATGCCAGATCTATACTAAACAAAATGCGTGAACTGAAATGTTTGTAATTCATTTTGATTATGACATCGTGTGTATAACTGAGTCGTGGGCATCTGCTTTGAACGATGACAACGAACTTCAACTTTCTAACCATAGTGCCTTTCGATGCGACAGGGTAGGGAGTAATGATCCTACTCCGTTCTTCTATAAGTGTCCGACAATCTTCCATAGAACTCTGCAGTTTTGAAGATGCTGTGGCAATCGAGATAGTGTCCTCTCCAAACTCTGTGATCTTGATTGTGTGTGTACCGAATGCCATCATCGTATTTAATAAACGACAATAGCCTTTACTCCCTTGCTAAATCTTTCAGTAGTCTCGACAGTTTTTGGTTAACGTATCTATGTGGAAACTTTAACTTCCCAAAAATTGACTGGCTCAACGGGAATTGGCCAGGTTCTGAAGACGACTTCATGGATTCTGTTAACTCAGCTGCCTTAACTCAGTTTGTGGAAAATTGTGCGCGGGGTAACAATATTTTGGATCTGGTGTTCGCCAATCATGAAAATGGTATCTCAAATGTTCGAACCCTTGCGCCACTGAAGTCGTCTGACCATCTTTATGTCGAGTTTGCGCTTGCTAACCGAGCGTCTGCTTCTACCACAACATGTACGATACCACCTAAAGTTTCACTCAACTGGTCTCGGACTCCATGGAATCAAGTTCGTTCATACTTTGCAGCGGTTGCATGGAACCCGTTTTTCGTTAATGATGCTACGGCAATAAATGTATGGCATAAAATGTCCTTTGCGTTACGATCTGTTATTGACAGGTTTGTTTCTACTAAATCGCGACAGCTACTCAGAAAACCCGTGTGGGCCGATGGGCCGTGTTGGTCGGCTATGATCCGCAAGCACAATGCTTTTCGTCGCTTTAAACGTTATAATACGGCAGCAGCGTGGCAGGATTTCGAAACTAAACGCGTTACCGCAGACTATCACGCTAATGAGTCTATTCGTCGTTTTGAGCAAAAGCTTGCTGCCAATGTCGACTCCGATCGGAAGTCATTCTTCAACTATGCTCTCAAACGCAGCAAGATTACTCCTTAAATTGGATCCGTTCTTCGAGCTGGTGGTTCGTTATCTCAGTCGCCACAGGAAGATTGTGACATCTTCAATAGATTTTTCATGTTTGTCTTCAACGGATATCATTATATCTCTCCAAAAGTTGTGCCACGAACTGAAGCGCGGCTGGCTGATTTGACCATGTCCGTGAACGATGTCAGTCTGGTGATGGGAAATATTAAAAATGTGCATCCCCAGGTTTAGATGAAATCCCTAACCGTTTTCTCGTTAACATCAAAGACGTTGTTGCTGCTCCGTTGGCAAAGCTCTTTAATTTGTCTCTGTCTTCGGGTATGTTTCCTACTCGATGGCGTAATGCTAAAGTAGTTCCCGTATACAATAGGAAGGGTGACCACAGCCAACGTACGAACTTTCGACCTATTAGTCTAACATTGTCTGTTAGTAAAGTGCTTGAAACGATCGTCCGTGATAAAGTGCTAGATTACTTGACCATGCACAATCTCATACGACTCGCAACATGGATTTCGTGCCAAACGGTCTACTAGAACGCAACAGCTCGAGTATTTAAACTTTGCCACTCTCTGTGTTGATCAAAACGATTGGGTTGATCTTGCCTATGTGAATTTCCAAAAGGCTTTTGACAGAGTCAATCACCGTGCGCTGTTGCATGGCATCTGTGGCAACCTTCATCATTGGTTTAAAAGCTATCTAGTTGGCCGAAGACAAGTTGTGTCTGTCAACGGTGCAACATCGCAATGGTCCTCAGTGGTTAGTGGGGTTCCTCAAGGATCCGTCTTAGGCCCCTTGCTGTTTCTGGTTTTTCTTAATGATATCGATGAGTACCTACCCTGTGCTGTCTATAAATTCGCGGACGATCTCTGATTAGCTAGTCGTATCCTAAGATATTATCCAGATCCTGACTTCGATGCTTTTCAATTCGACCTCGATAGTTTATCCTCATATTGTGACGAGTGGTGTATTGCCATAAATGAATCTAAGTCTCATGTGATGCATTGCGGTGTTGACAATCCATGTGCGGCGTATTCGCTAATGAGTGAATGTCTTGCACCTACGGACGCCGAGAAAGACCTTGGCGTTATTGTAACTAGTAACTTTTAGTTTTCTAAGCACTGCGCTTCAGTGGCGGCGAAGGCGAGAAGGGTTATCTTTTTGCTGCGACGAACCATAACGTGTTGGTCAAAGATCATCTGGTTGCAATTGTATCGATCTCTTATCACACCGCACGTTGAATATGCCGTGAACGTTTGGTGTCCCCACTATGTTCGTGACATCCAGGTTATAGAAAAAGTCCAACGAATGACTACAAAACTGATTCCGGCTATACGTACATGGTCATACGAAGATCGACTTCATTATCCAGGCTTTCAAACATAGGAAACAATACGTATTCGCAGTGACCTTATCCTGATTAACAAAATGACAACGCGTGGTGTCGAACTGGATCTAAACCGTTTCTTCGCTCGGGGCAATGCCGGGACTCGGGGTCATAACCTTAAATTGGACACTATTGATATCCCTCGTCTTGATGTTCGGAGATTCTTTTTCACTCATCGTACGGTCCGTATCTGGAATTCACTGCCAGCGGAAGTTGTTAATGCACCGTCGTTGTCATCGTTCAAACAGCACCTACACGCCTCAAATGTACTTTGAGTTATTGCTATTTTGATATTTCATGCTCAATGAGGCCTCGCTCCAAGGCGAGACATCAAATTCCTCCAATATGGTGCATTCTTGTCTCATCTCGCTGGCACTCTTGCACCATGGAAGAAGAAATGGTACGAAATATACTATACACATACACACCTATATTTTTATTATATACGTAGTTCACTGCCCGTGCATGTATGGTTGTCGTATTTTAATGTTATTATTATGTGTTGTGCGTCTTTGTTTACTGCTGTTTATGTGTTCGTTTTCGTGTGTATTCCAGCAACAAGAATTAACACGTGGAATACCTCACCCACACGATAACCGCGCTGGTTCTCACTTTAGTGTAATAATTTTCAACAACATAAATCAGATCTTCGCGTAATTCGGTGTAAAGTCAGGTCAATTTTATTCAACTACGCGCAGTGGGAAGCAACATTAAACTAAACGGTTCTTTATTTTTCGAACAGTTGGACAGTATTTGTTGCAGGAAAAAACAACTGGGGTACAAGGGGCGATAGCAAACGTTGTTGAACATTATTACTGTTATAGTTATACTTGTAAATAGATACTTATAGATAGTTCTGCCGTAAATTCTTCAAATTTATTCGCTAGTAACAAATATGATAAGCACGACAGCATTTAAAAGACCTCCGACGATGCAGTTATTCCGCGACGATTTGAATAACCACCAGCCAGAACGCCGACCGCAGGTAATCAAGAGCAGACAGGTATGTTCCAGGTTTATTCAAATAATAAAATATTGGATAACGACAGGGTACAATAGCTCCTAGATAATCCGGAAAACAATAATAATGTGCAAAACATTTTGACATATCAGGAACCCCGTAGGATCGACGAATCAATTTGTTCCAGAGAGACAATTGATAATACAGAACAGCTATCAACATCGACTGAAAATACTCAAAATGACGACACTAAGAGAACTGAGTGATAAAATCCCCGAGATAACTTTCACCTTTTCACTTTCAGCTTAGAAGCCAAATTTGACAATTTCACCGCCACTATGCATTCAGCGCTGGGTTTGGCAAATAATAATGTCGCCACGGGAGACATTAGATCATATGCCAGTGCAGCTGCAACAGGGTCACTATAACGGCCTAAATTATTCGAACTGAACTTTAAAATGTTACCAAAATGTGTTGTCATTGCCGGACTGTCGAAGCGTGGTAACGACAGCGCTGATGTTTTATCCTTATATCACACTTGACAAATCAGCAACTATACCGAAAGTTTTCCGCATGGGGAGTCAGCATCCGTCAAGTGATAGTCTAACATCTAAGCCTCGCCTGTTAAAGGTTGAGTTCCCTGCGTCCATTGTAGCCAAATCGATCCTGTTTGAAGCAAAGTCTCTGAAAAACAATGAGACTTACCGAAATGTCTTCGTTCGTCGGTCCATGTCTGCAGAAGAGATGCACAAAGTTGGCGAATTGCGTAAATGCCGAAACAATTTAAACGCTGACAGTGAACGGTTCGCACGGAGGTATCAATATGCAATTGTAAAGGAACGATTAGTTCAGTTCGTAAACTGCCTGACAAAGGAGGATGGTTCCCTTTACGGTGGTAAGAGTTACAGGTCATGGCAGCCACCACTATCTCGCGAAAACTCGGATCGGAAGCAAACCTGGATATTCCTAATCTTATAAACTGTTGTTTAATCACTGCCCGTAGTCTCTGCAGCAAAATTGAAAATTTTCATGCCTATTTGTCTTGTAATAATTTATATATCGCATGTATTGCTGAAACATAAATTACAGATGCTACTTCTAGTTCTTTATTAAATGGTCCAAGCTGTGTAATGGGTAGAAAAGATCGTACCAACAGCATGGGGGGAGGTATGGCTATTTGTATTACGAAAAACTTTAAGCTTTTGCCTGTTTTAATTTCTGATACTCACAATGACGTAGAAGTCGTTGCATTAGATATATTTTCGCCCTTAAATCATCGTATCATTTGTGCATACAGGCCCCCAAATAGCAGTGTGGCATATGTAAGCCGTTTAGTAGAATATTACTTTCTTGTGTAATGTTTCACACCATGTTACTTAGTAGGAGATTTCAATTTTCCTCAAATTAATTGGAATACTCTTACTTGCCCTAACATTCCTGTATATAATTCTTTTCTTAGTTGTGTAGTTGACCTAAGTCTAATTCAACTTGTAAAATCTCCTACCCGTGAAGCCAGCATACTAGATTTGGTTTTAACAACCTCTGATTTAAATGTTAATAATGTTGCCGTTGATAACCCTTTTTCTACTTCTGATCATTGCGCAGTCAATTTTCGGTATTGTTGCTTGTTATTGTTCGTATTGGCGTATGATATACTACGATTATAAAATTTGTGATTATTCTTTGATTTGTTCGCATTTACAGCGAGATTGGGATCTTCTATTTGCAGAACGTTTCTCCGTTGAAGAAATGTGGACAACTTTCTTCAAGGTGC
The DNA here is from genome assembly GCA_030248225.1 of Trileptium ribeirensis. Lineage (NCBI taxonomy): Eukaryota > Metazoa > Nematoda > Enoplea > Enoplida > Thoracostomopsidae > Trileptium > Trileptium ribeirensis. Next base: position 22,982 of record JASANE010000896.1, read on the forward strand.
CCGCGGGTGTAATGGTAAAAAATCCCAGGTTTTCCCAGGTTATTTTGGTAAAAATCCCAGGTTTTTGTAGCAGGGATTCGAACTTTTTCTACTAGAATACATTCTCCCCGTTCCACGGGTAAGCTGCTACAACAGAATTAATGACGCTATAAAGTTCACTAACTGTCATTGCAGTTGTTTCCGGAGGTCTTCCAGTTGATGACTGAGCTCTCGTTGCTGTTGTTTCGATTGTGCAACCAATGCTGCTCGCTTCGCTTGCAATTCCTCAATTTGGTCGTTGACTCGCTTCTGAGTCCGTCGCTCCTCTGCCATCTCCTTGCTTTCGGCGGTACGCTTTGTGTCGAGAGCATGTCGATACGCTGCCCGGGAGCCACGTACTGACTTTATCATATCGGTAATAACTGAAACTCCTGTAGGGCCACCATGGGAGTGAACAGCGTCGTATACAATACGCTGCGCCACAAGCGAATTCTCGTGAAGGTTTTCTACCAGCATGTCCTTATTCACGGAAAACCCCGACTCAACCGACGCTTGACCGTGTGACATCACCAATACCATTTTGACGACGCGGAATAGGTCGGCAAAATCATCATCACCGTTAAACAGTTGCGCATAAAAATTGTCCAACCGGATTGAATTGTCGAAACTCTTGACATGCTGGAAGGTTGCGCCGTTACAAAATTCGTCGAATTGGCGTATAGCTTTGTCAGTTGAAGCAGCTGGCAATTTGTCTGCAGTCACCAATGACTCCAGGATAAGCTGGAACCGAGATTTGGCCAGAGAAGGTTGCCTGGAAAGCAACTTGGGAGATAACGCGCTGCACACTCGAACAAACTGATACGACGTTAATCTCGGAAAAAATCCCAGGTTTTTTCTCAGAAAATTCCAGGTTTTTGCCTTTTTTCACTACGGGCCTCGAACTCTCAGGTTTTCCCAGGTTTGTCGTCGAATCCCAGGTTTTCCCAGGTAGCGGGCACCCAGTTTCTTACAGAAATACACAGAGGCTCGTGAACTTTACATTCCTCAAATCATCTCGCGTAGTTCCCGTAAGTTATCATATCCTATATATATATATATATGTGGCGTGGTTGTTTCATGTAGGTTTGCCGAAAGGCTTGCTGCGTATGTGTTGTGTCTACGTTTGTTCTAAGAAGCAGATTCTTATATTTTTAATAATTTCTGATTTATAGCTAGTCAAAATATATCTTGACATTTTGATAATAGCTGAGATTTCGGAGTAACTATTATAAAAATTGAGTGATCTTGTAGTAGGGAGCTCAGTTCTTCAGTTGCACTGGTTGTGAAATAAAACTTTTAGTTTAATATAGTTTTGCCAACTGGCGAACGGCAAACTTTTCGTTGTCGTTTGCAAAGCTAGGACGATTGGCTCAGCAATATAGCTTAAATGTACAACCCTTTCGCGGCGCGAACGTTCCCTTAGCTTGAGCGTTTGTATCGGCCGACTCCAGTTGTCGCTAAGCTAGCTAGTGCGAACGGTATTATATCGTTTGCGCTAAGTAAGCGCGAACGAGCCAATCGTTTGCGCCTTAAGATAGTGCGAACGTTGGCATAAACGTTTGCTTCCGTTACAGTTGACCCAAGCTCAGCATAGGTCAAAGCTAAACTGTGTGCGAACGATTGTAGTCGTTTGTTTTTCAATTCGGAGTATTGCGGCTGCGAACGATCCATCGTTTGCTGTTAAGGACGAACGCGATTACGTTTCCCGCGAGTTGCTGTTGTATCAAACTGCTGCGAACGGACGCTGTATTTTTCGTTTGCGTGCAGCCCTCACTGAAAGACAACAACGCTTAGACGCTTTGGTGCGAACGGCGTGTACTGTCGTTTGTTTCGCGGGTGACACTGAGACGCACCCACTGTCAGAATCCATCAGACCGGCCACGTTACATTGGTGGCAACGGAGGGATCCGTACAACGGGTTCTAGCAACTCGCTGCGATTCAAAGATATAATTCCATATAGCGAGAGTTATCGGCTCACACGTCTGACAAGTCAATCAAAGTGACTGAAAGGCATCGTTTGTCGTCTGACGCAAGCCAAGCGCGGGATCAGCGAGAAAGATACAGAGTCCTAGATCGTGTCGACATTGAATTAACCTCTTTTCGAAACGCTGTTACGAAACAGTTGGAGGAAATCTCCAAAGCTTTAGCCGATCACCGTCATTTGGTTGACCTCAACGCTGCGCAACAACGACATACGCAAGCGATCGCACCGCAGTTGGACGCAATCCGCGAGGCTATAATTAACCAAAACAAGGTGACCGCTGAAATTCAAGAGCCTGCTTTAACAGTTTTGCGGACATTGCAAAAAGGTGTAGACCGGAATTATAGTACAGTCGCCCACGTGTCAACAGTAGTAGACGAAATTCGAGCACAACAAACAACGGCGTTGGTTAAAAGCGAGGAACAACTTCGTGTACCGGTTGTTCAATATAGCGATACGTTAGAAATCAACAAAATAATGAGCCATCGGGGACCTAATATACCAATTGTTCCATTCGGTGGTGATAAGAGCGAAGATTTTCAAAGTTGGAGGTTGAATGAATTCGAAATAAAGTTTCAGGCGAACGGATGGCCAGAGGATAACAAAGCAGCGCTTTTGGGTGTTCATTTAACTGGGCACGCCAAGTTTGTGTTTAATGGCCTGGCTAACGACGACAAGCAGAATTACAATAGACTGGTCGCTAGGCTCGACCAGGAATTGATGACGGAAGACCGAAGACGGTTTCTCAGTGATCGCTATGACATACGAATACAAGGCGAAAATGAATCAGTAAGCCAGTACGCTCGCTCGCTTACTGAGTTAGCTCATTCTGCGCTAAGCTATATGACTGTCGATGCGGAACGGCAAACAAATTTGCGGAACAAGTTCATTGCCGGACTGAAACCTCGAGTACGCGAGGAAGTAAAAGTTATGGGACCTGGTACCATGACTGAGGCAATCTTGTGTGCCGAAAGAGTAGAAACGAAGTTGATGGCGGAAAAAGGTTTAGAGCCAAGGACGAATGTCGTTTCGCTGGGGAACTGGAGCGGACGACACTCAATGGGCAGCCCACTACAACAAGAAGTAATCGGTAACAGTGATAGTGCTATCAAACAATTGATGGAAAGAATGGACCAGTTGGAACGTAGTCAACTTGTGAATACCGTAACGTCAGCGGTACGGCCAAATGAGCAGGGAAGTCAGCAACACCGAACGAATACAGTACAACGACGCGATATAAATGATTCAACAATGTATGGACGGCAGCGTTTTACTCTGTCAAATCGTCCAATCTGTCAAATCTGTTCAAAAGTGGGTCACATCGCATTGTATTGTCGTAATTTCCCGCAACAGGTGCCAAGACAACAATACTGTGAGTATCACCGCTACTACGGCCACCGAACAGAGGATTGTCGAGCGCGACGTATTGCCGACGAGCAGCGAAGGCGATCCCGTGCCTTACAGAATCGAACAATTAATTTCCGTTCAGGGACATCAAACCGAGCTAGCGCAGCGACGAATGTTATACAGCAAATTCACGAATCAGAAACTCAACCAGGTGAAGGTGACGAGTCGCCTATTACTTCGTTTCTAGGGACAGTGACAAGATACACAGATCAGACGCATACGGCTAGTCACGGCCAGAACCATCTACCGAAATGGAGAAGTTTGCCGAAATCGGAGATTAAAGATTCGTTTATGACTGAAGACTGTCCGACAGTGGCTGACAGTGTCCAGTGCCCAGAGTATCACAAACTAACAGATAGCGCTTCCGACGTAAAGCCGCAAGAAATGAATTCGACGTCTAATAGAAAGTTGGTTGAACAAGACGCCGTGGCAAAAGGAAAGTCAAAGTGTATCGACGGTAACAGTAATTCACGTCCTGTTTGTGATATCGCTACGGATGCCAACAAAAGTCCATATGATTTCAGGTTTCTTTTTGTTGGAGACGAGCAGTTACAAAGAATGCCTGAAACACCAAGAACACGAGTAATTCTGCATTGTGGGCTAAAAATTCAAGACGTTGACGAAGTCCTTGAAGGAGAACTACTTGGGAGAAAAGCTGAATTAGTCTCCCGTATAACAATTGTAATTCATTGTGGAGCATACAATCTGGTTCCGATGGAAGGGATTCATGGGCTCGAACGGCCGGATAGCATACAGATGGATCGTGTTATACGGAGAGCCGTCCGTCGAGTTGCCAGTGTTATACAAGAAACTCCGTGTCTAGTCGATTCGGTATATTGGTCTAACGTGACCGACCGACGCGACGTACCAAGGCAAACGCTAAGTTACTTTCGGGAGCGATTAAAGTCCCACGTGCAGCAACTTGGTGCGACTTCAATACGTTATATTGTACTGGAAAACGACCATCTTTTCGACAGTGAATTTGAAATTCGAGATGTCACATCAATGCCTCCATTCCTGTCAGATTTTGGAATGTTTAAGCTAGCTCACTGTTTTTCGTATCGAGTGTATAGTTTCGTTACCGAACTCATGGAGAGATTAGCATACGGACGTCGAATCAATGGACATATCACATCAGAAGTAATTTCCGCAATATTCAGACGACGAATATTGCTCAGTAATTCTTATCCCGACTTTAGTGAATTGCCGGAGGCACAGCAAAATCCTGGGGAGCCTTTTCCACGACCGCTGACGTTATCACAGTCAAGGTTTGAACAGTTTGTGGTAGAAAATCGTTTGACGCGGGAAATGCGAGACGATAGAGCTGAGCGTTTTGAACGGCAGAGACAATGGTTTCAAGCGGAACTAGTAGCCACTCGATCATTCAGGACAACACCGAGTTGCCCTACTCCAGGAGCAACAATAAATCAGGACATTGACCGGTCAAAGCAGGATGCCGATCAGCGGTTATTGACCATTTTGCAGCGATTAGAGTCATCCACTCAGTCAGATGTTGTGGAAAATTTGGGTGAAACAACGAATAATATGCCAGCAACTAAGGCTAGAATTTCGACCAACAATGACAGATTGTCACGTGAATCGATTAGGATAAGACAAAAAACGGCACGATCTGCATCAGCGGGTGACATAGGTGGTAGTAGAACTCGGAATCGAAAAAACCTAGTTGCGTATGCGAGCTCAACGCCGACACGGAAATCACGTTCTTCAATATTGTTGTTGTGCTTGATGCTGTTGTTTGTGCTAACATTGGCAATAGGATCATCCAGCGACAACATCATGCGTATAAACCCACTGCTCTGTCAAAAGGAACAACACAAGCAGGTTTGGCGCATGCCAGATGTGCCGGAATGCGATGGATACTTTTCTAATAGTACGGAAAGTCCAGTCGATGTTGTACTACAATTATACCGCAGAAATATAATTCAGTATGTCAGTGACGCTTGGTTATGTTCAAAATCTACCGGAAAAGTCGAGACGTTTACATACTTTTTCAACGACGAAAATTTAAAGCGGTCTAGCACCCACAGTGACTCAGTGTCGGTGAGTGAATGTCAGCGAATGAGAGATTTAAAAGAATGTTCAGCTGGTGGTCTTACTCTACAAGGAAATATATGGGCAACCGACAACAAGCTAAACTGGTATTATCCTGGTGGCGGAATACATTGCTGCAGCTGGAAAGTATTTCAAGCGACAAATTGTGTTTTATCTGCTTCGAAAGTATACAAGCGACACAGTGGTGCTACCATGGAGTCGACAGATGGAGATGTAACACACTGTAAATACGATGACGGATCGTGTAGTTTGTTGGGTGGAAAGGTGCTCCTGTGGGCACCGAACAAAACGGAAAAATGCGAATTCATAAAGTGGCGTGAGGTCGATGGCGCCATGCGAGACAAGCAATGGGTAGCGACAGATGGAACTTTAGCGCTAACCTACAAAGAAAACGCAGTAACTGTAGATTGCGATGGGCTGGAAATCCATTTATCCGACCAAGGAATTCCATTTAGAGTGTTGTCCCGAAAGCATGTAAGCGTTAGTTTCGAAGCAAATAGATTGGTCAAGATGCTAGCAAAACAGTCAAGTCATCGTAGGTATCGCCGACAGTCCACCGATGCGTCGACAGGTATCGTAACGTCTGAACTTTTAGCCGCTGGCTTGCAAGCACTTGAAATACATACCTCTCGCTCGGTATCATTCGCTTATAATCATGCTATGATATCCACTTGTAATGTACTGCGTCAAATGAGTCGGATTATGCAGGCGTTCGTTGTGGCGAATCCAACGTTGGCAATGAGGAAATGGTTGGGACATTCGAATTTGATAGCGTCTGCCGCAGGCGAGTTCGTCGAAGTATGGCCCTGTTATGAATTAGCTGATGAAGACTTCCATTTGTTGCCAATGAATACAACGTGTACTGTGGGATTGCCAATATCTTTTCGTGCAGGAAATGAAACCAGAACAGGGTATTTCGACGCTCAGACGAACGTAATCACGCAATATACAGTAGAAAAGGACTGTAGTATGGATAACGAAATTCCCATAACTTTGCGCAAAGGATCATATTTCTATAAAATAACAGGTACTTTACAACCGATAAGTACTTACCGAGTATTGGACATGCACAATTTTTTAACAATACTTAACGCAACGAAAATGTCGGACATTATTTTCCATCCCATCGTGATGTATCGTATGGATGAGCTGCGAAGCCATGTTACGATGAATGATGTATTCCAGGCGTATCATCAGCAAATGAAAATAATGAGTATGTTGGGTATGCCGATGGAAGGATCAACGACGCAAGAAGCAGCTACAAAAACGGCATCAGCCATAGTTCAAACAGGATTATTCAGCTTTCTGTTCGGATTTCGTGTCGATTTTAGGCAATTGTGGATCTTTGCCTGCTGCTTATGGGTGACTGCAGGTGTTGCTTGGAAATTGTTGCGTTGTGTGCTCCGTAACAGACTTTTGGCACCGCTGTCGATTAGCGATAGCGAGCGTTCATTTCCATTGGCGCGATATTGGGGTAGACAATCGACGACGGGCGGTGCACCTACGATTGAAGAAGGTGAACGAGTGATGATGTCACCACCCAGGATGGAGATGGCACAATTGAATTCGGCCCAAGAGGAACAGGGTTGCTTTGTTCAAGATGAGCAATTGCGACCACGAACTTTTAAACCTTATCGGTTAAATTCAATAAACATACCCGAAACTGATTCAGGAACCATTGAAATAAGAGTAAACGACAAAGCAATTCAGGCACTCTTGGATACTGGTGCTCAAATCTCACTTATCTCTGCAAGTATCGCACAATCAATGAAACTAGACGGTGATAGTTTTAGTGTGTCTCGTGTTAATGGCGGAACCGTGCGCTCGGCGTCTGGACATAGTATGCCGATTAGTGGATATCTTTCGGTTACGATTCAGCTCGGCAATGGCCTGTACGAAGGACCATTAGCTATTTCTCCTAAGTTGCCTTACAACATCATTTTAGGTCGTGATTTTCTGTCGCAGTTGGGCAAATTCCAACTGGATTATTCCGCGAATGTAATGAATGTTGGTAACGACAGTATTGCTATAGGCAGAACACAAGGAGTAGTTCCTTCAGAATCATACGTTACACTGTTGGAGACCGTCTGTATACCTCCGAGAACCGAAGCCGTCTTGCGAGGAAAATTGGGCATGAAGTCACATGGAACACAGCTGATTGAATCGTGTTGTGACAAAAAACAGGAGAAACCAATTGTTCTTGCACCAGTAATAGTAACTCCAGATGATGATATGTTGGTACCGTTGAGGTTACTAAACCCTGGAAACGCTCCTGTTATTGTAAATAAGGAAGAGCGATTGGGTACGCAAATACCATTGGACAACGAACAAATACGGGATGTCGACACACAAGTGTGGGCGTCTGACAAGATTATTAACATGATGGCTCAGGACTTAGCCAGTAAGTCTATGGATGCTGATAATTTTCAGGATCTTGACTTGTCGAAATCAGCATTGATTGGCGCAGATCGTGATAAACTTATAGCACTATTGTCAGAATACAAAGACTTGTTTGCCGAAAGCGATGCAGATTTGGGAACTGCAAGAGGAGTACAGCATACTATCGATACTGGAAATGCCGCTCCTGTCCGGCAGAAACCATATCGCGCGCCGTTTTCAACACGAGAATATGTGTCATCGAAGATAAAGGAGATGTTGAAGAATAAGATAATACAACACTCTACAAGCGAATGGGCATCACCAATTGTCTTAGCAAAGAAAAAAGATGGATCGTGGCGTTTCTGTGTGGACTATAGGAAGCTCAACGCTATTACACGACGAGATAGCTACCCGATGAAACGAATTGATGACGTCATGGGCTCGTTGAATAAAGCTAAATTATTTTGCACACTGGATATGAAAAGCGGTTACCACCAAATTTCTATGGAACCAGACAGCCAGCGCAAGACAGCATTTATAACTTACAGATGGTTTGTACGAATTTCGTAAGCTACCATTCGGACTGACGAATGCTCCAGCAACCTTTCAGCGTCTAATGGAAAGTGTACTTGCTGGTCTGGAACTGGAAGATTTGTCTTGTGTAT
>JASANE010000897.1:0-70721 GCA_030248225.1 Trileptium ribeirensis
AGCTGCACCGTAACAATAAATATTAGCTATTATCTAACGTGAGACACGCTAAATTAAATCACTGTTGACACATCGAAATAAACTTGATATAGATATTACATATGTACGATATGTAACATTAAAGTACTCAGTTCATTCTGACTAAACTTAACCAATATATACTTTTATAAACGCACAATAAGCGTATCTACATATTATAACCGTTCAAATTATAATCATTAATTTTGCTCAACAACTACACAGCTTCGAAGTTATCTATGACTAGACGCAAAGTATAAATGCGACAGTTATAGGACCTAGCATTGCCTATTAAACGCCACGTTCAATTGCCTTTTTCAGTTTCTCCTGAAAGCATAACTTTACAACACTTTTTATTTTTGTGCAATTTCTGGCATTAAAGTTATAAAAAAACTAGTTAGTTGGGTTATGTGGGTATATCGCGTGGAAGAGTTGCACAAACCCAACGCCCAAAACGAGGCATCTGGTTACCGTGTAGCTGTCACTATGCAGCTGCCCCTCCTACAAGACACGATGTTGCGTAACCCCAGGTGCAAAATGTTAAGAGGCTCTTGTTTAGTTAATTTAAGACGCAACAATGTGTTAGCGTTGACGTTAGTACAATAAGCCTATACATACGTATACCTGATATGTTTCGCAAAATAGGGGTAAATATTCATGCCTTCCTACAGTTAAGCGATATTTGTACACATTAGTTGTATTAAACTGCACAGTAATAACAGCTGAATCTATTCTACATCAGTATTCTAATTATATATTCTTCGCTAACATGCTACTGCTACCCATTGGGTTTTCCATTTTTTTACACTATCACACTATGAATGTGAAGCTGATGATACAATACAGTCGCAAAAGCCACTACCGTGTTTTTTCGCGAAAATTACCATGTGCAGAAGTTATTGTATATATTGATTTTTCGAAAAAAGCAATTTTCACCCTTATTACAAACTTGCGAATGTACCGGTGTTAAAACAATTTCTCAGATGATCGCAAGTGAATCGACAACATCAGAAATTAAGTCATCCACAAAACGAATATATATCTTTTGTGCCGAAATCCGAACAGACAATCTGGTTTATAAACAATCAAATTTTTTTTAAATTACTTATTATGGTAACATTTTTTTGCAAAGCCAACAAATTATTCAGTGTTCACCGAAAACACAGCACAAACTACATAAAGCCGACTGAACACATGAAACTTGGAAACGCAGTAAGTTTGTTTAATACTATTTCTAATAATTACATTGTTGGATAGAAACATTTTTCAATCGTTAAATGTGACGAAACCCCGCTGTTAGTGCTGGGTTGTTCTAATTTATTTCGTAAAATGTTAATGTTCGGGACGTGATTAATTATTATAATGCTATGAAGTATTTTTGAATCTCGAAACACAAGTAGTGTGCTTTAAACTATTCATACAGCCATTGAATTTTTCTTTTAAACTACACACACATGATTATTTTTCGGTAACTTTGAAAAGATTCAAGTTTTAAAACTGTTATATACATTTTTATCATAACTTCAATGATATACCGCGTGGAATTTTGAGCAGAAACCTACTTACTGAAGAGACAGTTTAAATAACATTACGTATATACATAATTTTAAAAAGAAACTGTTATTTTATAAAATCGCATGTTGCCAATCAAGAGATCATTATGGTGTAGTTTAAAGCATTTGCCGACGAAACATTTGTGCAGAAATAATGGTTAAAAGTTAAAATTGATGAAGCGATATTCTTTCATAAGCAATACATCGCCGCATGGTGTAGTTTAAAGCATTTGCCGACGAAACATTTGTACAGAAATAATGGTTAAAAGTTAAAATTGATGAAGTGATATTCTTCCATAATCAATACATCGCCGCACAGTCGTAATATTAACAAACAAATAGTGTTAATTAATATTAACCAGCGCAAAACAATCAGTATGGGCCTACTCCAGCAGAATTGTTAATTATAATACTGTTTAGATGACTAATGAAAGATTGTGTAAATATAATTATCATTGACTATGTAGTAAATTCATCGCAACAAACACCGCAGCAGACCAAGTTAAACGACACTAATCAAATGCAGCAATACCGAAACCCCTGCTGACCCAAATATCCCCGTACCCTCGCATTTGACCTACATAACCCCCGCCAAGCCTATCCCCGCATTTGACCCACATATCCCCCCCGCACTCAGCAGGGCGGGGGGCTCCAAAGCAGCTTTTTTCATCTACTCATGAAAATTGTGATTTTTTGGTACGCAGAAAATTTATGAATTTTTGAGAAGGTCAAATCCACAGTTGTCAGGAAACAGCAAAATTAGGAGTTTTGAGAAGAGAAAGTCGAGAAACGAGAAAATTTGTAATTTTTAGACATATACAATTGGGCCATGTATAGGAAGGAAAAGTTATGAATTGAAACGGGAAAATGGGGAATTTTTGTTAATAAAAAGTCGGTAAACATGAAGATTGGAAATTTTTTGGAAACAGAAAATTCGGGAATATTTTGGAAGCAAAAGTTAGCAACTTTCAGGAAACAGAATAATTCGTTTTTAGGAAACTAGCAATTTGGATAGGAATTTCAGGGAAACGAGAAAGAAAAATGGGATTTTTTTGGTAATGAGAAAATTGAAACTTTGTTGGACATAGCAAATTTTGAAACATATCGGACGGAAAAGTCGTGAGTTGTCGAGAAACTTGAAAATCGGGAATTTTTTGGAAGAAAAAGTCGCTAATTTTCGTGAAACGGCAAAATTCTTATTTTTGGAAAACAGAAAATTTGGGAAGGAAAAGTTAAAAGTTGTCAGGAAATGGGAAAATCGTGAATTTTGTGAAGGGAACGTCGGGGATTGTCGGGAAACTGGAAAATTGGGAATTTTTAAGAAACAGAAAATTTCGGAATGAAAAATAGGGAGTTGTCCGGAAACGGGAACATCGAGAATTTTGTGAAGGGAAAGTTGGGAACTGTCTGGCAACCACAAAACTGGGAATTTTTGAACATAGAAAATTCGGTAATATATGGAACGGAAATGTTGGAAAACGGGAAAATTATGAACTTTTTGGCAGCGGACAATTCGCGAGTATTTGGCAACTAAAAGTCGGGAATTTTCGGGAAACGGGAAATCGCGTTTTTTGGAAACAGAGAATTCTGGATTTTGGGAAATAAAGGTCTGTAATTGTCCACAAATGAGAAAATCGTGAATATTTGTAAAGAAAACTCAACAGTTTTCCAGAAACGGGAAAAGTCGGGAATTTTCGGGGAACGGAAAAGGTAGAATTTCTTGGAAACAGAAGATTCGTGAATATTGGGGAAGGAAAAGTCGGTAATTGTTGGGAAATGGGAAAATCCGATATTTTCGGGAAGAAAAAGTCGGGAATTTTCGGAAAACGAGAAAATTGGAAATTTGTTGGATATAGAAAATTCTGGAATATATCGCACGGAAAAGTCGGGAATTGTCGATAAACTTGAAAATCGGGATTTTTTGGGAAGAAAGAGTCGCTAATTTTCGTGAAACGGCAAAATTCTTATTTTTGGAAAACAGAAAATTTGGGAAGGAAAAGTTAGAAGTTGTCAGGAGACGGGAAAATCGTGAATTTTGTGAAGGGAACGTCGGGGATTGTCGGGAAACTGGAAAATTGGGAATTTTTAAGAAACAGAAAATTTCGGAATGAAAAATAAGGAGTTGTCCGGAAACGGGAACATCGAGAATTTTGTGAAGGGAAAGTCGGGAACTGTCTGGCAACCAGAAAACTGGGAATTTTTGAACATAGAAAATTCGGTAATATATGGGACGGAAATGTTGGAAAACGGGAAAATTATGAACTTTTTGGCAGCGGACAATTCGCGAGTATTTGGCAAGTAAAAGTCGGGAATTTTCGGGAAACGGGAAATCGCGTTTTTTGGAAACAGAGAATTCTGGATTTTGGGAAATAAAGGTCTGGAATTGTCCACAAATGAGAAAATTTGTAAAGAAAACTCAACCGTTTTCGGGGAACGGAAAAGGTAGAATTTCTTGGAAACAGAAGATTCGTGAATATTGGGGAAGGAAAAGTCGGTAATTGTTGGGAAATGGGAAAATCAGATATTTTCGGGAAGAAAAAGTCGGGAATTTTCGGAAAACGAGAAAATTGGAAATTTGTTGGATATAGAAAATTCTGAAATATATCGCACGGAAAAGTCGGGAATTGTCGAGAAAGTTGAAAAATTTTTGAGAATTTTTGGGAATTTTTGAGAAGGAAAAGTCGGTAATTTTTGGATTTTTTTGGAATCAGAAAATTCGGGAATATTGGTGAAGAAAAACTGTAATTCTTGGGAAACGTGAAAATCGGAAAATAAAGCGATTGCTTAGTGCAAATCATCCGTGCCACAACTGAGTCAATCTCGCCTCCCCACATCTCACCCATATCCACTCCTAGCTTATCCCGACCTCCATTCTCCGCGCGCCGAACGTGGGCTGAAAATTAATCTATAATTGGTATAAAATTAGCAAAAAATTTCGAAGGTATATCTAAGCTGAAAGTAAATACAAGCATAACTGTCATTAATTTTATCAAACAAGGCTAAAATATAGCAGTTTTTCTTAAAATTGACAGAGCCTGTGTAGCAGATTTTTTTATAAAAGTATCACAGTTTGGTAACAGTTTTTTAAAAGCGACACAGTTTCTGTAGCATATTTTCTAAAAGTGACTGTTTCTGAAGCAGTTTTTTTCTAAACGTGACACAATTTATGTGGCAGGATTTCTAAAATCGCCACAATTGCTGCAGCAGTTTTTCTAAACGTGACTCAGACTCTGGAGTAGCTTTTTCTAAAACTAGTACAGTTTTTGCAGCAACATTTTTAAAACTTCTGCCACAATCTGCAGCACGCGTAACACTCTGTGAACGCTGCAAAATGATCATGTCTCTAAGACGTAGGTTGTCCTAACACAATATTTCTTGCCACAATAACTTTTAGACTAAGTTGTTTTCAATTCGTGAAAGCAGAAGGTTTTTGTGTCAAAGCTAGACGGTCTGAAATAAAAATCCATATAGAAACAAAGCCTTCTTGAACTTTTATTTGTCTTTAAATAATAAGTGGCACTTCTTGTGGCCCCTGCCGCGGTAGTTATGTCATTGGTAACAAGAACAGCTTATTGCGGGGGTTCGGAGGTAGTAGTCCAAGAAACATTTAATTTTAACATTTAACAATTCCCTGGTTAAGGAATAAACAATGTCACCAAACGTCTAAAGGTGTGTTCACACGCTCAAACTTTTTGCTCAAACTTTGATCAAAATTTGAAAGCATCTTTTTTGCATTTTTATCAAGTTTGAACGCGTGAACGCTGTTCAAACTTTTCATGAATATTCCTGTAGCCAATCATGGACGATATGTATTGCCTGAAAAAGTTTGAGCTCAAATATTAATCACAAATTTTAAAATATCGCAATTTTTATTTAAAAATCACCATCAAATTTTGATCAAAATGTGATCGAATTTTGAGCTCAAATTTTGAGTTCAAGATTTGAGCAAAAAGTTTGAGCGTGTGAACACGCCTTTAGGGATTTTCAGCTACTGGCCGCGTTTTTGTGGTGCGCCGACTGCACCCAAATTTATTTTTTGTTGTATATTACTGTATTGCAAACTCTCAGAAAATCTGGAAACAAACAATACAACATCAAGTAACCTTATATATATTGCAATACGAATGTCGGCGGACGGTCTGCTGAAAAAACTTCCAAACAAGTATCTTTCGGTATTGTAAAGCCAACAAGTTATTTTGAAGTTCGGGTCGTATCTTGCCGCTTCTTGGCATTAGCAGCCAGAAATTTCTGGAACTGTTGTTTCTCTTTGAGTAACAAAGCGTATTCAAACATGCGTAACACGATATTCTTTGTTTATTACAACGCATTGCAATGTGCGGCGATACCAATCGTTGGGATAGTTGAGCTTGAATGGTTATATTGTGCAGGGACTGATTAATTTTTCAACTAAATATGCGCCTAGTACAAAGTAGGTTATAAGATTTTGATGAATTCCTAGGCAAATGTTTTGCATGAAATTGTATTTTACTTACAACAATGGCCATAGTCAAGATAAAGGACAGGTAATGCCGTTATGGATGAATGTACTATACTTAAGCCTGAACATTAGCCCAGGATAAAGTCCTGAAATGACCCTTAAATATACTAAGACTGATTAAGCCTGAATAATTCTGCATCAAAAGCTACGCCGTATGGCTACAGGGGCGTGAACAAGAGGGGGAAATGGTGCGTGCCCTCCTCCCTCTCCGTGCACTGTTCGCCCTCTGAAATATAAAAGAAACGTGAACTGCATGTTTAGGAGTGAAAGTTGGCTTTAAGCTATGCCCCCTATCACATTCAGTTCTCCTCCGTGGAGCAAGTTCTAGCTACTTTTCTGTATATCTAAGGGTACTGATCCTGCGAAAAGGCGTAATAAGTCAAGTAGCTAAGCTGTTTAAAACCTTTAGCTATGCATATGTGTGTGTAAAAGCTCCCGTTCGCTCACTATGTGGTTTCTGCAAGTGTTACTGGGAAAATTAACAGCGTTTACGACTCGACTTTTACTAACTCTTTTAGGTGTTCCTCCTGTGACATGAATTGTACTTCTTCGAGTCGTGTTACGTACATTCATTTTAAATTAAGTATTTTGATAAAAATGATATATGAAATAACATTCACTGCAAAAGGTAAAGTTGTTATCGTGCTAAAAATAGAAAAAAATTTGTATTGGACATGCAACCAATTTAGACAAAGAAATGGTATCTTTCCTTCTGTAACAGGGCCGTTCCGGTCCGTTACGTGCGTTTTGCATGATTTTGGAAACAAGAAACGCCAGATTTGACCTCCAGAATTTTAGTCGGACAATGATTGTAGCACTTTAAGGTCGTACTGTGGTGTTCGAGTCGGTCGGCGGATATTCTATTCATGGATAACTAACTTGTGGCATGGTGTCATGGTCATGATTGCTTTGCATATAACCTATCCTTTGTTAACCTCTGTTGCTCGTTTACACTTATGCCATTCTTTACTCTTTATATGCAGTTGCATGTTTATTTTTATATTTATATCATAATTGTCTACTAACTTAAGCGGACGCGCTTGAAGGAAGTGTTTTCTTAGATGCAGTGGAAACGTAGCCCGAGGAAACTAAAATAACGATGGTAGAGATATTAATAGGGTAGCCAAATTTTTCTGGAAATCCTTGAATTTATTCGGAATTTGACCACCCGCCCCCATAGCGTTATGGTTTCAAAAGTAGGACCGTCTGGAACTAGGAGGCCACCAGTCAATCAAGTTAAACCATTGGCCCGATAGTGATTCCGACTGAAAGTATCAAATCTACCCAAGTCAAATAATATATGTAGCCATGGTCGCGCATAATACGTGCAGCCATGCTTCACGAAAATAACAAAAGTTGCAAACCTAAATCAATAGAAAATCAGGGGTACGGTAGCTTCCGATTATACGGAAATGACCACTGTCGCTGTTTGTCGGCCTGTAGCCGCTTACCGGTTCAGATCTCGGGCACCCGCCCCGAGTAATCTTTGATAGAGCGTTTCCCGGGCTTTCTGGTACGTCCAAAATACCTCAAATTACACGCGGATCTAACCGTAAACATTAAGGAACAAACACGATGACATTGAACCAAACAGCCGCTACTTACGCAATGTTTGGCTGTAAATAAAGGCGCAAGATCGGTGTACTATCGACATAGTATATATTTATGTATTACGTATAGTTCCTCGTCTCAATGCCCCTGTCCCTTCTCTCGCCCTCTCGAAGGAACCCTTCCTTCCACTTCCTAGCGTCACACCCCGATGTTTGAAATCCCCATGTTTAATCGGTAGTCTCAGCAGATTTCGCGGAAACGTCGCTTTTGTGATCTCTTAGTATTGCGAACAAGGCCACCCTCGATGGAACCGACTATCTCGCCAAAACAGCCTATGTCACCGGGTAAGCAAAGAACTCCGTCGGGTTTAATTGCGCCCCTTGATCTGCCAGATGACGACCGCTGGAACTTCCGTTTTCTTATCATCAGCAACTAAAGTCGCGTGATCAGCGTCATCGTAACCGGCCTTCCTTCGAATCGCAGAATCGCCGAACGGAGCCCTGTCTGACATTACGTAGCCCACTCATTAGGACAACCAACGAGCCCAAGCGGGTCTCGATCCGACAAGTCATCACGCTGTCATACGAGTTGCCCTCTGCTTTGCGCTCATTTCATAATACATCACAAAATTGACCAGAATTCTGTCAGGATTGCACCCTTTCTGGTTTTCGATCCCCGACTCTAAATGTATCCATGCAGCCCCTCATCTTACTCGCGTACTTTCTGCGAGTACAACGATATACGGGGGGCCTCTGCTCGACTTCCTGCCAGCCCAACACTACCCGCCAAAGTGCCCCTGGTTTGGAATACCAACTAAAGGCCGTACAAAATACCTGAAACTTTATTTCAGACTTGAAGATGGGCAAACCACCCCTCATTATGTTCGCCTTGCTAAGACATTCCCAAGTATACACGGCGGGTCTGGGTCTTCCCACCCGTTAGCCCGGGACAGCCATCGAAAGCGCCCCCACCTTCGTCAAGACTCTCCCTATCACAGCCGTTTTAATACTTTTTCAATTTTGACAAACGGGTTTGAGTTGCCTAGTCGTGGTGAGTCCAACGAATCGGACGAGCGTCGTTCTGCTCAGCCGTTAGGGCGCAAGAGCCCGCCAAAGTCCCTATACTAATACATATGAATCGACCCGAGCGAGTCTGGCCCCAATACTGCATCTACCCCCCTCGTGTTTGGTGTCATTCATCCCCGTTTTTGGTTCCGAGAATGAATCTGACCCCGACCCGCCGAAATTTCCACGGGAACCCGCTGTCCCACCCTTTCCCGTGTCCCTCTTCCTCGCTCTCTCTTTCTTTTTCTTCTTCTTTTGTTGTTTTGTTTTCTCTTTTCCTTTTCTCTCCTCGACTGCTCTTTCGGCCGTCGTTGACGTTTGCTGTGCGCGCCTCGAGTGTTCTTTCCGCCATGAACTCATCGCCGATCGCGTTTTCGTCGCGTCTTCACCAAATTAATGACCACCGACGGAAGTGAAAGTGAGGACAAGACAAAGAAGAAAGAGAAAAAAGAAATAAGACCGGGAAACATATATATATTTATATTTTATATAAATTGTAGAGTTTTACAAATATATCGATGTATGTACTTATAGGCAAGCCGGGATGAAAAGGGCGTAGGTTAGCGACCGGTAGTGGCCCCGGGAGACCGACCAGGGGAGTCCTCTCGGCAAACGCCCCATGGGTGAGTGCCAAGCCCCCTATCCCTGTTTGGGTCCTGTCCGATGACCCACGCCGCCTCGGGGACGTTCGAAAACTGGTGTCTTAACATAAAAATTTATAGATATATGTCTTCGCTTGGCTTACCGAAAATGTCCCTATGACTGAAACTCGCGTTACGTACTGTGATAAAGTAGAGCTGTTGCAATGGTTAGCGTAGCCAAGCAGATGCCGATCCTCTCGTCAAGGCGAGATTAATGACTGCTAGTCAATTTTCCCGGGTCGTCAAGCGCACGGTGCAGCATTTGGATTTGAAAAGTGAACGATTTACGTCACTTCTTTTGCTACTATGATACATAAGGGTCACTGAGGGTCGTTTCATCTAGCATTGTATTTTGTAGCTAACCGGAACAATAAAACACCGAATAAAGAAGCAGATGTTCTTGCTGACTCGTAAAAGTATTACAGCATTCCCCAAGCGATTTGATTGATTTAGCTTTTATTTGCGCTAAAAAAGCGATGTCATAAGAGCGTTTCCACTGGCTTGTCGCAATGGGTTGACAAATAATTTCAGAGTAATGCGCGAGTAAACTTAAGATGCGCCCATCGACTATCCTATTTTGTAAAAGCCGATAGCGAAGCGCAAACCGTTGTTACGAAACAGATGTGGAAATTTCATCGAATTTTCGATAACAGAAAATTGGCAAAATCAGAAACAAGCACCTAAAATTACAGTTTGTGTTCGAACAGAATTTTGACGATTTTGAATTTGCAGTGAAAACTGTTATCGAATACCTATTAGCTTCTGATTCGTATTTGTCTGTGTTCGCGAACAAATTTAACGTAATACTGACGTCACAAATCAATCGTTCATGTAGTTTACGTTACTGTGTTCCGCGAACAAATTCAGCGAATCCAAATCCGGTAGATTTTCGTTCGCAAAAAATTCGATAATTTTCCTTGCTTCCTGAAAGCTTTTTGATAGTAATCCAGTAAATTTGTGTTCGCGAACAGTTTTGCGCCGGATTATGGTTTACCAAAAAACGTTCAGTAACAGATTTTTAACGGAAATAGCAAAATAGGATTATTGAAGGGCGTGCGTTAAGTTTACTCTTGCATAACAGCATCTGTCGCGATGTTTTACCCTTACCCTGAATACCGCAATGAGTGATGAGCTTTGCTGGCAACTTGAGTATTTAGTGGTAACCTTCGACCACAAGTAAGCCTTTCGTCACAAGAACGATGGAACGAATCAGAGAAAACGCTTCAACTTTGACACATAACTGCCAGCGCAGGTTGCTTTGATTGAAAGCCGCCACAGGTTTACGGTAGCCAAAGGTTGTAGAAATTTTCCAAGTCTTTTCATTGGTTTCTTCGTTGTGATTATGGAATCGGCGGGACCACCCCCGATTGGAGGACGATAAAATTAATACACCAGGCATAGGGACAAAATTTCGAGGCCAGGCGTATCGCCCTCTGAGTACGAATCAGTCTGACCTCGACAGCACGGAGTTCGGTCGATTCTACTGACCGGCTCCGTGCCTCACTCATTCTGACGTTGTTTCACTTGAATTTTCGACTCGGCTTGTGCTTGGTTTTCGTTTTATATGGGACATCGGACGTCGCAGGACGGCATCGGAGGGACTTCCTCGCCTTAGGGAGCCGGACACGGCCAATGTTAGTACGGGCGGGCGTTAAGTCAAAGGCTTAACCATTTAAGTTAACAGATAGTACGAGCCTGGCAGGCTATGCCCATAGTGTTTTGTTGTTGATCGTAGCCAGTGCCCATCCCCGGTGAGTCGACTCGCCGTTCGCCTTCCGGCACACCCACCCGCTGCCCAACTTGCTCCACATCGCCTTGACTGGAATATAATACCAAATGATGTCGAGTTTCAATTCTTGTGTTTGGACAGAAACTTTACTTGTCGAAGTCACTCTGGTTCCCCGCGGTCCTAGGTAGGTCTTAACGCCACTTCGTTTGGATACAATAGATCCAAGTTTTATGACTTACTGAACTGAGTTACGTTTGCAGAATTTTCCCTGAGACGACCGCGGTTAAAACTTTCTGGAACACTGGAGGAAGTGATCTGTTGTAGGCGTTGTTTAGGGGTTCATTGTTTGCTAACTCGTTTAAAAAGTTGCAGCTTAGCAGATGGTTTGGCGCTCATACCGAGTTTGGGGCCGAACAGACGCGAGCTATAGCATGGAAGTTGCACGCCCGTCATGGGAATCAGTGCATTTACGGGACAGATAGGGATTGTTGTTTTAACCTGGAGTAATGTGAATTTGCAGAACGGAAAAGAAGAAGTCAAATTTTCAGTAACGGAATCCACTTGAGTCTAGGGGGTAGTCACGATGGATAGAGACACTCTTACCTTGCTCGTTCTTTTGGCTTTTCTGATTTGTTTGGGGTTTTGCGTTCAATTTGAATTTTGGTATAATATTATACACTTGCATATGTGTGCTCATCAATAAGCCTGAGTTATGTATTGTTATGTTGCGAATGTTGCTCCAAAGTAACTCGGCAGAATTAGCCCGAAATGAACTACGTAGGGTCGAGTTGTAACCTGAAGAATTTTCTTACAAGTTCCAATATAAAAAGGGTGCTAACCGTTCAACAAGGCTATCAGACCCTATTCTCCCTTTAGGCGCGGATTCAGGCAGTATTCAGGTGTCCGGAATCACACAGTAATAGACATATGCTTGGGAATGTGTGACGCTTTGCGAGAGGTTACGAATCCTAAACGTAAGGAGCCGCCAGGTCTAACTAACGGATGCTTTAGCCTCGGACCTACTTCCAGCGTGGCGTTCGCCCCAAATGCGTAAAGGCCAGCGCCGCGCTCAAGCGTCTAAAGATCTGGTCATGGGTTCGCTACAACCAGCGAGAGCTTCAGCTTGGCGTTTAGCACCGTTACATCTTAAATAGAACAATATCAAATTTACTTAGTTTCTTGTAAACGCCGGGCCATGGGTTGGCACATGAGCGTATTGACGGAAGATCTGGTCGAGCTCTGGTCGGCTAAATTAACCTAGGTTCTTTGGTCAGCGCCGAGCGGATCTCCGACGGATGATCAGTGAGCCCATGTGTCGGTGTTGATGTTTAGTGGTGTACGATACATCGTATTTGATAACCATGCAGTCTCTTATGCTTTTGCTTTCTTATTTTTAATGTCTAATCCAATAACATAAGTTTTACCCTTTATCCAACACAACGCGTCCTGATAGCCAAACAAGCCGAATATCCACAGACCTGCGAATGTGCGAATTCTTCCCATCTATGACCAATTTCTTTCAGAAGAATGGTAGCGCCGCGCGCTACGCGGACCGTTTTTCGAAGCACACCAAGGCGTACTTCTGGAACCATAGCTGAGCATAAACTCGCCAAAGCTAGGAGTGACAGAGGTATCCGTTCCTTGGTCTGTAACTGCTACGGGATCCCACTCGCTCACCTTGGCTCGTCTTCCGCCTGGGAGATGAGTGACGGAGGATAGTTCGCACTGTTATCGTTATGCCTTTCTCTGTTTTTGCCTATGACTTATAATGTTTGCGTTAACGCTCTTCTATACCCTACAGTGACCGTATTATCGGGCTTGTATTGTACATGTCTTTAAATAAAATCTCAAAAAACCAACAACGCGTCCCGTGTTAAATGCTTCGACGGCGATACGTTAGTCCGACTGGACCGGACAATCCTACGCGCCACGGTTTGCGGGTGAGAATATCCCAAGCCCTGACGCGTACGGTTCGCCATTAAGGTTAACGTGAAAGAGCAATGGAATTATTGCGAGAGGAATCCAGAGCCATCAACAGGAATCACTCGCGAAAATGTCACGTTCAATCTATGCTTAAAACTTACCAGGAAAACTCCACCATTTCATGCGAACACTAAACAGTTATCCTATTACCGACCAGAGCAACCGACGTTAAACTATCAGGGTCTTGTCCCTATGGGGGCCACATAGGCTACATCAAACCAACAATGTTAGAACCATACCTAATCGAGGTCAAACCTTCGTTCAAATTAACTTTTCAATGATAAGGAATTAAACAACTTCCAGATGAGTTCAGAATAGGGAATATTGGTCTAACATTATGGCCTGTGAGCAGGTTTCGATGTCAACCTCCCTGGCGACCTCTGAAATCATGCCTTCTACTAGACACGTGCGCTACCAATCGGGCAGGGTCCGAACACACGTCGTGAAGCACGCCTGCGGCCTGCTAAGGTCCATAGCTTCTTGGGTCTGACCAAGCAAAGCATCAAAATTTCAAAAATTTACGGTCCACCCTCGAGGTTGTGATAGCCGTGGTCGTATGGGCATGGTGTTAGGAAGTTGCGCCATGCAGCTGCGTGCCGTTATTACACTTCTGCTACACAGTCCTGTGTTCACTCAGTTAGACAGACTTCACTAGCTTACTTTACTGACGTTTTACATCAACAATGTTAGCATATGGCATGTTACTTAGGACTTCTTCATTACACACGAATTCCTGAATTTACTCACTTCGTTTTTGGTTTTACATATGCATTGCCGTCACCAGAAAGTTTTAACTAGGCGACGCCAGTATTGTGGGAGTGATTGAGGAGATCGTTCTGATTGCTCCAACTCGAAAAATTTATTCTGCACTTGTAATACCGAAGGCGAGTCATACCAAAGTTGGGGCCCCACTTTTCCGTGACTATGGCCCTGCGTTTATCTTAAAAAAATCTTAATATAGTATGGGTTGACATCGTTAATCTAGACTATTAGTTTTAGGATTAAGTAACGAATCCGTTAGTGACCTATTTGTCCAGGAATGAAGCATAGGTGTCGATAGGAGGGCAAGGCGGTAACCTCTTAAAAGTCGGACCCCACTAAACCTACACATGCCATCTCCCTCCTTTGCACGCCGAAAATAGGGGCAGAAATTAGCAAAGATTATGTTAAACTTAGAAAAAATTTTGGTTAAATTGAGAAAAGTTATGTGTCCCTGAAAAGTGCCAAACCCATGTGCTGCACAACCCCCCCCCCCGCCTAGATCATCTATCCGCCTAAGCCGAAGAAGCTTCGAAACTTATGATATAAAGTATTTCAGCTTAAGCGTTCACGTATATGTTTTGGCAACTTGCAAAGCTGCATTGGCTGAATTTGAGAATCCCAGCAAATCTTCAAAGTTTCAAGATTTTCATAAAATCAAAGTTAAATAGAGCAAGATACAGTGTGTGAAAATTCAGCGGTGCTTTAGATTCTTTGTCTGTACACACGCATTTCTTCTTATTCCAGGAACACGTCACAGCAACATACTAGGTTAGGCCACCGTTGCACTATAAATGTTATAGTTTTTACCTAAATGATTTTAACATAAAGCATGTCAATTCCGATATTTTCAAAATGTTCAAGTAACGCAGTAATCTAGATTCTATAAATTTCAGGACACAAAATAAAATTTTGGGCGAATTTTAGTGATCAAATTTCAGTGCCAAACTAGGAGAATGTATATGAATAGGTGGGTATAAATTAACATCATTTGCTTAACATTAAACTGTTTGATAATTCCGATAAGGTGTTTAATTATAGCTTGTTTGGCTATACCCTTACTTTCGTATAAATTAAATAGTTGTCCACTTCAGACTGCAGTCAGTTCACCGTTTATTTGTTCGGTATAAATTTATTACAGGTAAATGAGAAATTTTCCTTTATTTTTATCAGTTACAGTTAATATTGGAATCTCTTTGGAGAAGTGGTAAACCCATAAAAGTTGAAACTAATATGTCCGTCTAGATGTAGGTGGCGAAGGTCTGTTCTGTTCATCGCAACCACCCATCTCTGTGCTGCTTCGTCGGCTTTCCCAAAGGTACACTCTAGTCAAACATATTGTTCTTAATAGTCTTTTGTTCTCAAAATTGTTGATTAAATTTTATGATAAATATCTTAGGTTTGGTGGGCTTCGTTTGTTGGCACATAAAAACAGTTCTTTGCCTCACTATCTTCTTTGTTGTGGAATAGATCTCACGAGTTTCATGTTTTGTTTGTTCTTCACTATTATACTGTTCTGTTCTGCTTCTTCTTCAGCCGTAAGATTGAGTTGCAATTTAACGGATTTATTCTTTCCGCAATCTCTTTTTTGTTTGTGTTCAGGCTATATATCCGTGTTATATTCTTTTATCGTGTACTTTCTTGCATGCCTATATTTTATACATTTGCTATCTTCAGTTTTTTCGGTAGCGGTTGGTTTATCTAAGAATCTAAATTAAATTAAAATATTTATCTCATATGATTTGATAAAAGCAATTCAGTTGTATTGAGTACAAGGATAGATCCAAAAAAACTTATGGCCTTTAAATAACTCCAGGCAATAATTGCTTGATTTGTTTTGCGCCGCTTAACCATTTGCAATGATTCACCGCTCATAACCCGTTTAGTACTTCGCTACATACAATTTATTTGTATCTAGATAAGTGTCAATTCTTAGTTTTATAACTATAGACATTTACGTACTTGGCTACAATTTATTTGTATCTAGATAAGTGTCAATTTTAAGTTTTATAACTATAGACTTTTACGTACTTGGCTGCAATTTATTTGTATCTACATAAGTGTCAATTCTTAGTTTTATAACTATAGCCTTTTATGTACTTGGCTACAATTTATTTGTATCTAAATAAGTGTTAATTCTTAGTTTTATAACTATGGACTTTTACGTACTTGGCTACAATTTATTTGCATCTAAATAAGTGTTAATTCTTAGTTTTATAACTATAAACTTTTGAGTCCTTCACTACAATTTATTTGTATCTAGATAAGTGGCAATTCTTAGTTTTATAACTATAGACATTTACGTACTTGGCTACAATTTATTTGTATCTACATAAGTGTCAATTCTTAGTTTTATAACTATGGACTTTTACGTACTGGGCTACAATTTATTTGCATCTAAATAAGTGTTAATTCTTAGTTTTATAACTATAGACGTTTGAGTCCTTCACTACAATTTATTTGTATCTAGATAAGTGTCAATTTTAAGTTTTATAACTATAGACTTTTGCGTACTTGGCTGCAATTCATTTGTATCTACATAAGTGTCAATTCTTAGTTTTATAACTATAGCCTTTTATGTACTTGGCTACAATTTATTTGTATCTAAATATGTGTTAATTCTTAGTTTTATAACTATGGACTTTTACGTACTTGGCTACAATTTATTTGCATATAAATAAGTCTCAATTGTTAGTTTTATAACTATAGCCTTTTATGTACTTGGCTACAATTTATTTGTATCTAAATAAGTGTTAATTCTTAGTTTTATAACTATGGACTTTTACGTACTTGGCTACAATTTATTTGCATCTAAATAAGTGTTAATTCTTAGTTTTATAACTATAAACTTTTGAGTCCTTCACTACAATTTATTTGTATCTAGATAAGTGGCAATTCTTAGTTTTATAACTATAGACATTTACGTACTTGGCTACAATTTATTTGTATCTACATAAGTGTCAATTCTTAGTTTTATAACTATGGACTTTTACGTACTGGGCTACAATTTATTTGCATCTAAATAAGTGTTAATTCTTAGTTTTATAACTATAGACGTTTGAGTCCTTCACTACAATTTATTTGTATCTAGATAAGTGTCAATTTTAAGTTTTATAACTATAGACTTTTGCGTACTTGGCTGCAATTCATTTGTATCTACATAAGTGTCAATTCTTAGTTTTATAACTATAGCCTTTTATGTACTTGGCTACAATTTATTTGCATCTAAATAAATGTTAATTCTTAGTTTTATAACTATGGACTTTTACGTTCTTGGCTACAATTTATTTGCATATAAATAAGTCTCAATTGTTAGTTTTATAACTATAGACTTTTATGTACATGGCTACAATTTATTTGTATCTACATAAGTGTTAATTCTTAGTTTTATAACTATGGACTTTTACGTACTTTGGCTACAATTTATTTGTATCTAGATAAGTGTCAAATCTTAGTTTTATAACTATAGACTTGCACAGTTTTATTATATAACTTCATCGCAAGCAACCCTGGTATACATTTAATAAACTTTAAGACTAAAAAGAAATTGTGTCTGCTACTTGCTTGTTTTCGAAGTTTCATTCGGACAAATTTTGCATAAGATTCTATTCAAGATTTAGCTTGTATTCAATTTAAATCAGTTCTTAGTTGTCGTTGCGTCGAAGAATTATGCTATTAAAACTTTTGTAGTCTCGTGCTGTAGCGCTATTGACTGAGTCCTCTTGTTCACCGAGGAACCAAATGAATCGAAAGCTATTTTAAACAATTGAGCTTTAGTCGACGTCAGAAAAGGAAAGTGTACGCACGTATAGTGTTTTGATTATCAGTTCAATCCAGTCGCTTTGTGGCACCAAATTCATTCGTTATTTCCGTATCGTGGATGAGGTTAAAACATGGCTTTTTTGATTTAACAGTAAATGCTTATTAGCGTAATAAAAGTGGGTGGCAAATGACCTCAACTAGTCAACCATAAAATATTTCATTGAAACTAGCAGTGTCATATAAATGATGAGAATTCCACTGTGTGATACCAAGTTATGTTCATGCTCGTAAACTTAGCAAAAGCATAAATTTATAATGTAAATTCCGTATTTTGCCATATTTTCATAAATCAGGAAAATTACTAAATTTCATAATTGTATTATATGCAGTATATTCCTAGGCTTGGGGTGTCAGCCGATCAACTTGGCACGACTTTCAGTTTTTCGCTCAGTGTTATCATTAGGGTACTGCTGGTATATTGTTATACAATTTTCCAACTTTATTTGTGACCATGAGTTAGGAGACACTATCGAAAATACAGACTTTCAGCAGGGCCTTGAGAAATTGACAGAATAATTTGGAAGCGAGACATCCATATCATTTTCGTAATTCTTGGCTCTGCCGTTACTGGCGGCAAGAGCACATCGAGCTCAAATTACGACCTTGTTGAACTGAAATGCGCTTTGAGCACAAGCTGTACACATATACGTAGCACTTTCTGTCGTTCCTTTAGCGGCAAACGGCCTTCTTTTAAGGTGACTAAAACATGTTACTTTAAACAAGCGGTATTGCAAAACATTGAAAACAAACACATATGAACTAAATATATTTATCAAGGTTTTCCTTCTCTAGTTGTACTTTCAAATCTGTGAAGTAAGTTATTGGATATCTTATAATTGCAGGTATTGCTAAATTTCAATAACCTACGTGTTTAAAACCGTTATTGTGGCGACAGTGATGAAAACACTGTCACACTGTGTATTTTAACTAATAGCTAAAGCTTAAGGGGTCTATTTTATTATTGTCCTCAAATAACTAAAACCTGGAAACCCACGGATTCTACATTGCAAACCCCTTCAGAATCACCTGTATTTCATGAAACAATAGAGTTTATAGCATACCATGCCACTAAACGTTTGCAACCTGTTTGTGAAACATAAATGTAGTGAAAGCTTACAGTGATTCGCTTCCCATTACCACTCCGTGATGCAGTTATCATGTTGGTAATAAGCGTTACCCTGGATGTTTTATTTTTAGTAGCACCATTCTTAATACTATATATTTGTTATAGCAAAGATATATTTGAAAGATTTAAGTGAAATCCGCTTTTTTTCAATAAAAATAGAACTCTACAAATTCTGGATCATACCACATTGCTTGAGCAAATCCAAAAATTAAGATGTCGCATGGAGAGATGCATATGTTTATCAGATGACTCGGCGGCTTTCGTCGTTTTATAATCTATAAAAATACAAAAAATATTAACAGCGCTAGACAGGAATAAATCTCACGCAATGTCTCTATTCGTGCGCATTTCACAGTTGAGTATAACTCGCTTTGCACTCGCAATTTAATCGTAGCTCTTCCAACTGTCCGCTCTCATGCCAATTGTCTCCAAGAAGCATACTAAAATGTCATTTTTATTATATATTTAGGCTGATTATTGGTTAGTTTTATACATGCTCAATATTTGAGATGGTCAACTTTATATAATGGATGTTAGGGGTTCAGCCCACCGATGAAAGGGTTAGCTTAGTTCGAAATTTGAAAAGTTTATAATTTTTCCTAATTTTGTTCAATTTTCTATGTCTCCGCATTGTTTGCTAAAATGCTTCTTAACTTTTGTTAATTTATGCTTATTTTCCATAATTTATGCCTAATATAGTCAATTTCAACCTATGGTTGCGGGGGTGGGTGGGGGGTTCACACAGGTCGGGAAGGGGATGTTTGACGCACTAGAGTTGTGCTGAAACTAGCAATAGTAAAAATAGCAAAATGTTGTATTTTTGTAGATCGGTAGGACTGGTACCATTGCAGTTTATTGCCTGTCACTAGGACTCCCAGAAAATTAATCTGAATTTTCCGACTTACTTCCATTCTGGGACATAAACGTTGGAGAACGA
The DNA here is from genome assembly GCA_030248225.1 of Trileptium ribeirensis. Taxonomy (NCBI): domain Eukaryota; kingdom Metazoa; phylum Nematoda; class Enoplea; order Enoplida; family Thoracostomopsidae; genus Trileptium; species Trileptium ribeirensis. The sequence continues at coordinate 19,682 of JASANE010000897.1, forward strand.
CGACTTGGAATACGCAAGTGTTTGACGAAGCTCGAGCTACGAATTTAGTATTTAATATTTCAAGGGACATGCAGCGTATATGGGCAGAATTTTATTACCGTATAGAAGTTACTTTTTAACTGCAATTTTATATGGCGTTTCATATAGCCGTTTTTTCTTTTGTATTAATTTTAGAATTAATTTATGTACAAGAATGCGATTGTTGTTGAGTGATACATGTGCAAAGCAGAAAGGCGGAAATTTTGAACTGGAATATAATTCTACATAACACTAGTAATCAAAAGTTTTAGATATTTACGGGGTGTAAGGATATATGGGGAAGTTTTGTGCAAGATTCAGCAACGATCGCTTTATTTATAACGAACTAGTTTTATCAACGAGAGTCCGACCTGCGCTGGATTCCTTGTCGTTAAGCACCGATCGAATTTAGATGATGAATATTGCGTTTAACTTTCACAAAACTCAACCGTCGGAGATGCAAGAAACGATAATTATTTGGCAATAGGAGGCTTAATTTTCAAAGATAGATACTTACACAAAAACCTGAACATGGCCGCACCGAATACAAAAAATAGAACCCGTTGTATCAAACGTAAGTTGACCGTATTTAGATTGTGCAGACACTAAACAAACCGTGATAACCACGGGTTCAATGCAGTGAGAACCAAATGACTAGAAAATTAGCTTCTAGCTCATTCTTTGTTTTGTGTGCTGCTATGTCAAAGTTTCATTCCAGGGAAAAAACTTGTGCGTTAGATTGATTTATCCTGTCAAGTGTTTTGTTGCCAGCTAATTCAAAAACATATGGCGACTACATGACAAACAACTTATAAGCTTTTCTCACTAAATTTGTGCAGTTTAAAGTTCTAAAAAATAGTTGTTATTCAAAATTTAGAAGCCAAACTTGCCCTTCGTTAAAAATGTTGCGGTAATATTAATATAACCGTCCACAAAACAACAGGGGACACGCATAAAAACAATGCTCCGCACAATGTAAGCAATGGTATTTCTAATATAACTTTAGTTACATTATTGCCGTGACACTGGTTTCACCGACACATCAGTACGATGTGCTGAATTTTTTGTACTGAAATGAGATGACTCTATTTTCGTCCAGTATGAGCCGATTTTCTATCTAAAATATTATATATACTTTTATATGTCGTATATATTTATATATTTCTGTCTCATATAATTTCTGGCTTTCAATCCCACAAAACCTTCAGTTACCGTTGATGAAACTTCGCGATCAATCATTAAAATTCAACAAAAATTTTATGCCTGCATTTCCTGAACGCAAAGACATACAGACTTGTGTAGTGTGTTAGGATAACGCGAGCTGGTCTGGGTTTGTTGGGTAATGGCGTCAGCTGGTTTTGCAAGCTAGAGGCTCGGATACGAACCTAGGCTACTTCATCGTAAAGTTCAGTCAGGTTTTTTCAGATATTTCCTTACTATATTCGAAATTCAAATGCATAGCTTCTTTCACATCTTCAACATATTTTAAATATGAGAAATTCTAATGCATAGCTGTTGGAAACTTCGTATATTCTAACTGGCTATAAGACATATAAGCTCCTAACAGCTAGTCATCAGAGACAAAATTCCATTGTAGCTAACTGAAAAAGATTTTAATCTCAAATAGATTGCTGTTAGAGATTCTTGCCTCTTTAGGATAACGTAAAAGACAAACGTTTTACACTACTATCCGTAAGAGATTATTATCTCAAGTAAGGAGTCATTAAGGATAAATGGCATTAGCAGCCGTTTACAATAAGCTAAAATTTCATATAATCATTCCTTAGTGATTTTAGTTTTTTTCATACGGTTGTAATAGACAAAACTATCCAGTTATTACACGCAATGCTCGGTGAAATCTACATAATTTCAAGTACAAAATTTTTTATGCGGAAATAAACTAGGATAATGTTGAACGTTAAAGCCAAAAGAAACTTAAATTTTTACATAAACTATAACATATTAATAATTTGTCTAATTAAGACTAAATTTTCACAGAACATAATGCCTCGACATTTTTCGTTGCTATTTTTATTTTAAAAGAAAAGATGATTAAATTAAATTTTTGAAACCAAATTATCCTACAAATTATTGCTGTCATACGACTCAGAACCGCCTATACTAATTTGACTCAATCTTTCAAAGTGCCTATAGTCTTAGACTGTACACCTGTAATATGAATATTAAATGTTAGTTGTGTAAAATAGGAAATGAAAGCTACAGAAATGTTGGGGAAAACAAATGTAACATATTGGATTTGTGTATTTGTCATTTGTCAAATATGAATTGTCAAAAATCTTGTGTGGACCGCAAATGTCAATGTTTTTTTGCAGAATGCATCCACCGTTTGATTGGCGTTCTGCTTTTTCATCAGGTTAAATGACATGGCCTGCTAAAATCGGCAACCTATCGCTTGCAAACTTTCCGTAGCTTTTGTGACTGTCACGTTCGAACTGCACTGTGACGATTTTCATTTAAATGCCGGATCATATCCCTATTTTATTAACCAATTAGGCTGTTAGGAAGTTTTTTGGCTTATCGAATAGAGCTATTGCGTGGCTTTTTACTATTTCACGTAAGCAGGAAATTTTAAGCTATAAAATTGAAATAATCAACACGTTAGCGATGTATGCACTCAGTAAAAGTGACTTCTGCTAAGCTTAATTTTTTATGGAACACCTCTACATAGAACATAGAAAACCATGGTGCTAATTTAACGGTATCAGAGTAGCATCTAGTTAACACAATATATACCGTTACCGTACTCGGTTATTGTGACATTATTTACTAACTTGAATTAAATTTCAAAATGTTTGAAATATATTTAGTAGCATAATTTCCTACACTTGTAGGGTTATTCTAAGTATTATTTTGTCAGTTTCCCGAAGATACAGATGTCCAAGCAAAATGTTGTACAAATTAATCATCGCCTAATCCTAGCATTTCACCATGGAAAGTTTTGAGTAATCCAAATCGTGAAATTTTTAAACATTGTAAAATAAATTTCAATAAGTAACATAATCACTTTTCAACAGTATCTAATGAAATGTTCAGCATCGACATTGACTTTTGCATATAATGCGCTTCATAAATGGGAAGCATACGTATGTAATCGTAGTAACTCGTAAATAACAGGTATTATCTGCCAGTTCATGTGTTCAGTTTTCTTATACAGACGAACATTTACCAGCATTCATTTGACATAAAATACAGTGTAGCATGACTTCGCATAAATATCATGGATCTGGTGTAATTTTGAGCATTGCAACGCTATTGTTTTATTTGGAACCCATCATAGCTGTAAATATAGCAACTAATGACCGTGTGAAGTTGAAAGGATCTTGTCAAAATGATTCACATCTTCTTGTTTCTACCATGTTGGAACATCATGATAAGCGTAAAGCACCAACAGACTCAGCTGATGGCACCGGTTCATGTACGGTAACTGTTGAGATTTGGGTACAAGAAGTTTCGAAAATTATGGAAATTTCATCAGAATTTTTGCTCGATATATATGTTACTGAGCAATGGGTAGATCGATCGTTGGCATTCGGTTATCTCAATCCGTGTAAATCAATTTATCGCTGGACGCAGATGCTTTTCTAGATCCAATATGGACGCCAATTCTATGTTTCGCAAATTCAAAGAATGCTTCAATACATCGTTCACCATATCGTAATGTTTTCCTTATGAATCTACGCAAATGGAACGGTTTGGATAAATTATCGCATTAAGCTAGTTGGACCATGCCTTAAGAATATGGCTACGTTTCCGATTGACAATCAGATTTGTACGTTAACCTATAACAGTTATTCGCACAACGTAGGAAAAGTTACAATGCGTTGGGTCGACATCAAGCCAGTTAAAATTCTGAATAAAGTCCGTTTACCAGATTATAAATTGGTCAGCTTTACTCATATGCGAGTTGTACGAGTAAGTATTTCTTATATGCTCACAATTTATGTAATTATAAATTGGTCAGCTTTACTCATATGCGAGTTGTACGAGTAAGTATTTCTTATATGCTCACACTTTATTTAATTATAAATTTATTCAGCTTTACTCATATGCGGGCTGTACGAGTAAGTATTTCTTATATGCTCACAATTTATGTAATTATAAATTGGTCAGCTTTACTCATATGCGAGTTGTACGAGTAAGTATTTCTTATATGCTCACAATTTATTTAATGTTGAAAATGACAACTTTCATTATTTTGAATCCCAGTTTCTTTTTTATATGTTTTCGACTCTTGCAGAGTACCATAGGGAATTCTATGTCATATGCGAGTTGTACGACTAAGTATTTCTTATATGCTCACAATTTATTTAATGTTGAAAATGACAAATTTCATTATTTTTGAATATCCAGTTTCTTTTTTATATGTTTTCGACTCTTGCAGAGTACCATCGAATTCCGTGTTATATGCAGTTGTACGAGTACAGTATTATATGCTCACAATTTATTTAATGTTGAAATAATTTAACTTCTTTATATGTTTCAACTGCAAGTACCATAGAAATTGCCATGTCATATGCGAGTTGTACAACCGTATCTTTTTTGTACGATTTGTTTAATATTTGAAAATGACAACTTTCATTATTTTGAATCCCAGTTTCTTTTTTATATGTTTTTGACTCTTGCAGAGTACCATAGGGAATTCCATGTCATATGCGAGTTGTACGAGTAAGTATTTCTTATATGCTCACAATTTATTTAATGTTGAAAATGATCCCAGTTTCTTTTTTATATGTTTTCGACTCTTGCAGTACCATAGGGGTTTTATGTCATATGCGAGTTGTACGACTAAGTATTTCTTATATACTCACAATTTATTTAATGTTGAAAATGACAACTTTCATTATTTTGAATCCCAGTTTCTTTTTTTATATGTTTTCGGCTATTGTAAAATTTACCATAGGGAATTCCATGTAATACCTGAAAATTCGTGGCAAACGTACCCATTTTTTTAATACATATAAAAATCTTTAACTTGTAAATATTTTTTTGTTTTTTGAGCACGTTTTGTTTATATTAAACAAACAAATTAACGGGTTTCAAATATTTACTAATACTTCATAGCGTTTGTTAGTTCGCTACAGACAATATGTGCCTTGCACAAGCACCCCGAAACTAACCTGTTTACTTTTCCGGGCAAATGCATATAAGAATTAGTTTGTGGTTTTTATTTTACTGATAGCTGTCATTCATAATGGCAGCATTTGCATCGGCCAATGCTTCGCTATGTTAGGAACATGGTTGTCCAATCATTTCGCATTGCAGCATTTGTGAAAATCTATAATAGATTTATTGAACCTAATCATTGGCTACAGTTAGGTTATATCTTTCTCCGCTTGTGTTTCGCACCGGCCAGGAGCGGTCTTCTGTTTTTGCGTTGCAGCCAAAGGCGTTTCCGGCAGCTGTGCACCAACACACGGAGCAATTACAAGTTACACAAATTTTCCAAAATTTTCCCCCGACATTTTCTTAAATGCGAAATTTTTCGAAGCTGATTACGCATATATACAACATTTTTAAATACACATTTGGGTCTTCATATATCAAGCTTTTGCTGATCATTCGTAGCCATTTGCCTCCAACTTCAAGGAGTTGTACGGTATAAAATTGACTATATTAAATGTGGTCCCCAGCAGCATAAAGGCTAGACCAGAATTAGAATATTAACAGTTTAGCATTATAATACAATTTAAAGTTCCGAAATTTCAAAGATGTTGGCGAAAAAATTTTGTAAGTATTTATGACGAGCAACAACGGGTAACGGTACAAATGCGTGAAAGCATGACACAACATTTCAACCTATTTTAGGAATACTAGAGCTTAGACGTAATAAACACACCTATACGACATGGCTACAGCGTAAAATATTCATAATTTCATATTGCTAGATTAGTTAATATAATCTATGCTTTGCGGCATTAAAAGCAACTTTCCTACAATTTTTACAGGTAAAACCAAATTAAAGACATTATAGACCACATTACCCAGCCGTGTTACACTTTCTCGAAGATTTTAAAATCGTAAGTGCATTAACAGAAAATTCCGTTTCACGACTCTAAACTTTAAATACGGTGTCATGGTTTTTATCTGTCAAAACATTATCGAATATGACAGACAAAGCAGATTCAATGATGTTCGGGGTTCCAGCTGACTAGATTACCGACACGCCATACCTCTGGTAGGTAGCACCAGTGACAGAACTATCCCCACGGGAAGCCGTCCAGGATGGCCAATAGGCGGCGACCGAACCGGAGCTAGCCCGATCAGCCTTCGGCCAGTTAGTGACCGCCATACTGGGCCCCTCTTCTCGACCGATTTACCAGTACAAGTGATAAACATCTGGATCTACTATGGATAGATAGTTAAGGCTTCAGAGTGCAAGGGATTTAGCAGAAAAAGGCCGTATCAAATCATTCTATTTTGCTAACGAGTTTTGATTATTTTGGAACGAACGCTATTATAACGGAGATACACTGCAGCACGGGTGTCTATACTGGATGCTGCAACAAATATACGGCTATTTTTAGCTATTAATATGCATTAATTGCTACCCTTGAAATCAAAAAATTAAAAAAGTCTATCTACCTCTTGAAATATATATTCGGCTGAACCATGTCGTCGGCTTGAACTAATATGATGTCTGATAGATTAACTTATGTAGAGTATAGGTTAGCAAGCTTACTCCCATCAATAAAATATATATATATATATATATATATATATATGCACATAGCGTTCGGCGACTGGTCATGCACACTCCTAGTATCGTGTTGGGTGCGTTCAATTCACAAATATTCCAGAAGTATACCCGCTTTTACAAACATGATACAACCAGAATAACATTGCTTTTTGTCGTAAAAATCAGCAAGACGAATTTCTACGTTTTATTCAGGCGATTATATATACCTACTGTTTCGGAACCCAAAATTGCAGCAATATAACATTGGGTTGAAATGCATAAATGCTGATATGGAGTGGAAATAAGAACGTTACCCAGATGAGGCTCGGACCGCTTCCCCACCCACATCGGCGCTAAGTGCCCAGCCTCTCCACACCACAGGTTCAACAACCATCCTCGAATTCCAACCCCCGACCCCGTAAGCGAAGAAAGAAGCCGCAGTACCCCAGGGACTCGGCTTCCTAATCCCTCGGGTCCTCGAACCATCAGCAAAAATGGTTGATCTGTGTCTTCTGTCAAAATATAACATACAATACGCAAAATATTGTATCTATTGGGTAAATTACAGTAACATGATTACTGTTGTTATAGGACTATCTGCCTGGCCAATGGGATGAGCTGAGCGTCGAGTTCGAGTTTGAACGCTTGTACGGCTTTTATATTTTGCAAGCTTATGTGCCTGCGTATTTAACCGTATTCCTCTCATGGGTATCTTTTTATCTTGGTTCGAAGTCAATACCATCACGTACCACTGTTGGTGTCAATTCATTACTTGCTTTAACATTTCAGGTAAGTCTACCTACACAACTATTATCGATGTTTTTTCAGACTAAATAAAGATTAATACATGTGAATATGGAGATTGCGTTTGTAAATAACAAGGATACTAATTTGAAGTAAATGGCAGATCTACAAGTTTGACGGAAATATAATTCTTCACGCTGAATTAGCGACAGGCTTACCTGTGAACGCTGAGTTTTATTCATTCCAATTACTGAACCAAAACTGGCTGAACCTAAATATTTGTAGTATATATAACAGCATGTTCATATATTTATTTCTTGAACCATGCTAGTTCTAAAGATACGATTATTAATCAGCTGGAAAAGAACGCAATGTAATAAAATTCCGCTTAATAAGAGGGCAATTACAGCTATTTCATGGGCCTAAAAAAACAATTACAAGAACTAGCATGTCAGTGGTTATGTGAATTGCCATGTAAAACACTCTTCCAAACACCATAATACAGTGTCACTCGTTCAGTCCGACGTAGATTGTGCAGAACCGAAGCTTCAAAATGTGGATTTTTCAAATTCACCACACTTTATAGAATACATTTTTGTTTCAGTCCACGAAATTCCTCAATCGGAATGGCAGCTGTTTCGTCCTTCATTTTAATTAATACTTTTTTATTTTTGTTGGATAAAGAAAGTGATCATGGGAGTAATCACTGGTATCAGACTAATCTAAATCTACTTTGATGTCACTATATACATCTTATACATATATCATAGCAGAGACTGTCAGTGTCTGTAAACATAACCTGACAATCATACCTAGACTTGATGTATTTGTCATTGAATCCATACATTACCTTTTTAGAGTACTAGTACTGTAAATCCAACGTATATGGGTTTACACATACATACACTGGGTTTCTTCATCGAAACTGCTACAAAATTTTTATCAAAAATTGTACTCCCACTGTAACGATTGTTTGAAACGAGTCTCTGAATTTATTTAGAAATTTATAACTTCATTTCCTTACTAAAAGCTCGAACGTTTTCCATAGTTTTACAAAGACTGCACTATTGAACAGTTTAAGCAAACCCTTTTCATTTCAATATCACTTTTTGCTACCATGCATTTTTCAGTATTGAACAATACATCGTACTTCATCTATGCATGTGCATTGATCGAATACCCTATGGATTCTCCCTTGAGACAAATTCGGATACAGTTTCAAATTTCTTAGCACGTACCATGTACATACACCTATTGTTGAGGTTTGGAGCAAATTTCAATGGCGTTTCTAATATTCATTCTTCATTAGTAATATGTTATATTAAAATCCTTCTTAATCTGATGGCAATAAGGATATAACACAGTATTAACCTTTCATAGGCTCTGAAGCGAGCGTTTAATGACTGTGTAATGTATGTAAATAGTCCGGATATTCCAGATCTTCTTCTACGACATATTCATGTTTCCGTCGGTTCCTAATTATCTCATTTAAGGATCCCTTCAAGCCACTTAAAACCATCAAGAGGTAACTTTTTGAACCAATCTTCCTTCATACAAATTATTAGCATAAAAGTACATTATGCATTTGACTGTCTGATTGGGTCAAATGTTTCAAGATACTTGCTGTCGGCCTTGGCATATCGGTGTGAAGTCTTTGGAATACCTCCTCGTATGCTATGTTCAAAGAAGATGTACATATTGGAGTTCTTCAACAATTGCTGCCGAACACCTATCAGCTTTAAGCAAGCATCCCATCCAAAACGCGGGGAGTGATATTGGATTCAGCTTAAAATTAGCAATAGCAAAATTTCTAGAACTTTGAAATACATCTCATAGTAACAAAGCACAAGTCTTTACATAGAGATTATGGTACTACTTAAATTCTCTAAATTCAGTACATTCCTAACATTTTCTGCCTATTTATAATCGTCTTCCCTTGTACTTTTATCGTTCAGTTTATGCGCGAGTAAACTTAAAAGGCGCCCATCGACTATCCTATTTTGTAAAAGCCGATAGCGAAGCGCAAACCGTTGTTACGTAACAAATGTGGAAATTTCATCGACTTTTCGATAACAGAAAATTGGCAAAATCAGAAACAAGCACCTAAAATTACAGCTTGTGTTCGAACAGAATTTTGACGATTTTGAATTTGCAGTGAAAACTGTTATCGAACCCCTATCAGCTTCTGATTTGTATTTGTCTGTGTTCGCGAACAAATTTAACGTAATACTGACGTCACAAATCAATCGTTCATGTTGTTTACGTTACAGTGTTCGCGAACAAATTCAGCGAATCCAAATCCGGTAGATTTTCGTTCGTAAAAAATCAGTAATTTTATTTAAAATTTCGCAAACACTAATTTTCAAAATTTCTATCACAAAGCTTTGTGTTAGCAAAATTCAAATAAATTACCGATATTTTTCAAACGAAAATCTACGGATTTGGATTCGCTGAATTTGTTCGCGACGAATTTAACGTATTAAATTGCGCGCACAAATCAATCGTTCATGTTGTTTACATTTACAGTGTTCAGCAAACCAACTAACAAATACAATCCGTAGATTTTCGTTCGTGGAGTCAGTAATTTATTTGAATTTTCGCGAACATTTACCCGATTACTATCACAGAGCTTTGTGTTCGCGACAATTTTGCGCCGGATTATGGTTTTCAAAACGTTCAGTAACAAATTTTAACCGGAGTGGCAAAATAGGATTATTAATAGGTTCATGGGTTAAGTTTCTCTCATTATTGTTTAAACGCTGTCGCTGGTGCGACTTGCGTTTTGTTGAGTGAGTACACGACTTTCATATAATCGTACGGTTAAATACCCGTTCTTGGTAATAGTTCTGTATTGTTACAGAATTCATCTATTGTTTCCACAAACCCCTGTTCTTAAAATATCAACCAAAGCCTGGATGGAAGACAGTAGAAATTGCTGACTGTGTTTAAATTAGAAGGACAGATCTGTTTCCTCGTCTTATTGCTGTGCTAGGCTATTCAGCAGTCCATCCCCGTTATAGCCAGTCTATATAATAGTTCATCTCCTCAAACTCACTATTTACCCCCTCCAAGTTGAGCATCGAACAATACATCTAAATCTGACGGTTGTCTTGGTGAATTTCCAAATGTGGTTTTGAATTAGCATTAGAATCGTTGCATATGAGAAACATATGCGTTGGGAAATATGTTGTAACGTTTGTTCTATTATCTAATGTTTGAGTTTGATAATAATTGATAACTAAACCTGAGCACCTATATCTATCTGGAGCTGGTTGGCTAACTTCCAATTTATTGCATGATTGGATGACATCGTATTTTCCGTTGGCTGTGAAAAATCATGTTGACATCAATTTATTTTGTACGTAATGCTGAATGCGTTGTCAGCTGAATTTGAATAGGCTATATAGATGACAGTGGTCATGACAGTATCAAAAGATATATTGGCAGCTGCTAGTATAAGTCAATTTCTAACGATATCTGATAATTGAACGGTTCTAATATTTATTACCCAATTCAATACCATTCATCAATTCTTGATCACGACTTTACCTCTATATACGGCTAATTTACTCATTGGTAAATGACTCGGTAAATTTACCCATTTACTCATTTCCTTAGAATCGTGACTGCAGCATTGAAAAATGTCAGCTAATTTATATCCACATTCTTGATGTTGTTGATAAGCTTCGGTGCATGATATTGATGGGCATAGTTGTAATCACAGAGTAGATTGGGAGAAGCAGTGTTGCGAAGTCAGCGTAAATTGTACATGGAGCCCGTAGCATTTTATGGGTGTTTCAAATTTCTAGCATATGATCTTTGGGGAACGTTGTTTTACTACATTCATTGTTTTTACGATTTTCGATGCGTTGATCTAATTTTCATTGATAATATTGGGGGAAGAGACATCGCTGCAGAAGTGTTTATTGACCTTCGTATTACGTAGATTTGACAACAAATGATCTAAATTATGGTCCAGCAATAATATTTCCACACATATTCCCTCGTAAATACAAAGATGTATTAATTTTCCCTGATGGATATAATAGTGACACCAATGTTGTTTAGAGTTTCAAATTTTCTTGATCACTGACAGGTGAACTGTGAAATTTATACCATGAAAGTAGAATTTTCCAATAAAAACTAGACTGACTTCCTAACTTAACGACTTTGATTGTTATTAATTAGAACCGGAGATAGCGCTGTAAGCACAGCCCATTCAAAGCATATGATATCAATATTTTTAACCTCGAGGATGGCCTTTTTTGCCCTGAATTACTTTTGGAAGGTGTTTATATGTAGCCCCTTGTAATTCGACGTATTGATCCAAGTTGAGATTGAGGTGGTCTAATTGTCTTAATAATTGATCCGTAGCCACGATTGCCCAAATGTATCGATATTTTTTTAAACTCTGCCGAAAATTATCGACGTTTTAGGGCTGATGTCGGTAAAATTGAGAATCCACTGTAGCTTTTCAGAAGATGGACGTGTTAATTTTAGTATCTAGATCCAGATCCTTCTTGAGAGTAACCTTCATACCTACGTACGCTGTAAGACCAATCCATATAGACAGTCGTTCCTTAATTGTATCCTCCAGTTGACGCCTGCTGCAATTGAGAAAAACCGTAGGATCCGGGGATTCGCGGTCGAGGCGTTATTATGTCATTCTCTTGCCATCTGTGTAATGGTTTGGGTAGCAGCGAGAGATCAAAACCAAACATTTTAGAAATAATTGCCATTGTAAACTGTCTCAAAAGTTGAAATACAAGAGTTTTTATACCATTCTCGTACATATATTTTTTGCCAAGATTAAGAAATGCTGGATACCGAATGGTTGGCACAGGCGAACACCCGATGCTGATTGGTTGAAGTTTTGATCTAGAATAAAAGTGATAAGTCATTTTTGGGAAAATGTTGCGTGAACTGAGGGGTAACATATGTTAATATTTAGAAGTACATATTATGGCGAAGAATTAATATGCATGCATATTGTTTTCCTTAAAAAGTGACAGGTCGTTAACCATCTGATATAGATACCGTTTTTCCTGCTACTCACTTTGGAATTGTAGTCCACTAGCTTATTCTTTCTTGTACGAAGTGTATCATTTTGATTTGGAATTTAAGGTTGGCTCAACAATTCAGAATTTGCCACGAACATCGGACGTAAAAAGCATTGATATTTGGGTTATGTCGTGTATGGCATTTATTTTTTGCTCGTTGCTTGAGCTTGCATTGGTTGGATATTTAACTAGAAATGAACAGGTAAACCGGCGATATTAGCAAGGAACCTAATATATACGTTACGGGTGTTTACTCACAGTTTCTGCTATGTCATCATGTTTCCTTGATCCTTCATGCAGTGGAACCACTGATTTGCCATTATGGTTTTCTAACCGGCCGCGTTTGAATCGTTAGACATTAGCAATTCGCGAGCTGTAGCAAAGGGTCTGCTAGAAATTAATATATGTGAAAACAGCTCCAAGGAAGAAGCCCGAAATTCAACAATAATTAAAGTGTCACCAGCGTCTAGAGCAACACCATTGAGATGGGCTCTATATATAATTCAATACCTTTGTGCCATATGTCGCTGGCCACAAAGTCAACGATGATTTGTTTAAAACTTCTTTTAAATCATATGTTGCTCCGCTTGAATAATTTTTATGACCGCCATCATCGCTGTGGTATCTATTTAGCAATTATATTGGAAATAAATTTACCTCAACTATTATGTAACAGGGTCGTTCCGACCTTGTCACGAGTATGTCAGGACTTTCCCACTCAAAATTGTACCGGGACGCGTGGGCACATGGCTGCTGGTGTATAAAAAAGGCCACTCGTATCAGTTAACCGTTTTTATAGCATGTCGCTTATATCAATGAACCTTTTGTATAAAATGTCGCTTATATTAATGAACCTTTTTGTATGAAAATGTCGCTCGTATTAATGAACCGTTTTGTATAAAAATGCCACTTATTTCATGAACCGTTTTGTATAAAAATGCCACTTATATTCATGAACCGTTTTGTATAAAAATGCCACTTATATTCATGAAACGTTTTGTATAAAAATGCCACTTATATTCATGAACCGTTTTTTATAAAAATGTCACTTATATTCATGAACTGTTGTGTATAAAAATGTCACTTATATTGATGAACCGTTTTGTATATAAATGTCACTTTGTATTAGGGGGACTGTTTTGTATACCAATGTCGCGTAATATCAGTTAGTATAACATGCCGCATAGTTTTGTTGTAATTTACGATCTTGCTAAGGACGAGTGTTACGACCTGACTAAATTATAAGGAAATGAGCCGCCCCAACCGACCTGTAAGACCGAAAATGGAACCCCACACCGACAGAAACTGGAAATTAGTCGAAAACTCAACTAGCAGACACTATGTGTTATGGGGTTGACGGTTACGACCGTCCGGGAATAGGAGGCCCCTGGCTGCACGTTCAAGAAAACACGTTTGTTAAGACTGAAATCAAAAATATTAAATTTGCTTGGTTTTAGCGATATACTAAGTAATGGTCACGGAAAACAACAAGTTGCAACAAGCGGAAACCATTCTTTTGGTAGCTCTCGCGATTATAAGGGACGACGGATGTCGGGTTAATTGGACGGTACCCTGATCCGGAAAACAACCGGAGCCGGTTGGTAGGACACTTTGGTGAATTGTGAGTGGGCATCCAAAACCGCTCAGAACCACGCTGAAACTTCGCTTGTAACGTGTAGAGACAATCGCTATTTACGCTAGGTAGGATTGTCAACGTGAAACCCGGACTGTTACCTTCCACCTATCTTTAGGACATATTCTATATAAAATATGTAAATGTATATACTTGTGTGTGTGCCCTGTGGACAACTCTTTCAGGTAAAACCCTTTCGCTTCCGTAGCCCATTGTAGTATGCAACTAATGCAGGCCCCTATTTTCCGACATCCTCGTTGCCCTACCCCGCTTTCGAACCGGTGCATGCGACCCCTCGTTTTGTTCATCGTGACTAGTTGAATCCAACGATATGTGCCGGACCTCCGTCCGAGTTCCTGCTGACTCGCGGTAGCCCCGCAAAGATGCCTAGAAAGCTGTTGCCAACTGCTGATGGGCACCGATAAATCGAGTTTTTCCTCAACTCTAAAATGGGCGAACCGCCCCTCATTGGATTCGTCTCGATGAGACATCTCCAAAAATACCCGGCGGGTCTCGGTCCGCCGCCCCATTAACCCAGGGCAGCCGACGAAAGCGCCCCTACCGTAGCCACTACTCTCTCTAATCGCCGCGATTTTAGTACCGTTCTTAATCCTGCCGCCCCAGTAGCCATATCACCCCTCGTTCAAATCGCCGTTGGACGACGAGTCCAACGATACCCGGTGGGCGGCGCACCGCCCCACCGCTAGCGCAAGAAAGCCGCTAGAAGCTCCCCCATACTAATACATATAGGAACCCATAGATGGGTCCCGACCCGCTTCTATGTCTACCCCCCTTGTGTTTGGTATCAATAGACCCCGTTTTCCGTCCTGGGACCAAATCTGACCGCAGCCCCTCGAAAATCCTCCCGGATTCCCCTTGTCCCGCTTCCCTTCCCACGCCCGCTTCGTGTCCTTGCTGTCCTTTCGCTTTTTGTCCTCGTTCTCTCTCTAACCGACGTTTCTGGTCGGTTTTCTTCTCTGTCGTCGTTGTTGTTGTTGTTTCTGATGTGTTGTGCGTGTGTGTTTATCCTGAGCGACCTTTCTGTCGCTCAGGACGCCATCCTGTCTGATGTGTGTAGCGTGAGTATATGTGTGTATATATGCGTGTAGATATATGTATATAATATATATATATATAAAGACATAGAAAAACGGATGAACGAGGACACCACATACTAAAATTTACTAATTTTCAGAGTTTTACAGACGAACAAGATACGGACGGATAGGACGAACGGGGAGCGACTTTAGGGCCCTCCCACGGACCCTAGGGGCCCTGGAGCACGGTCGCTGAGCAGTTGGGAGTACGTTAGAATTCGCCCCGTCTCTTGCCTCGAGTCGGGCATGTTCCCGCCGTCGGTACCCCCCCACGCGCCGTCGAAACATACATACTTGCATGAGGACCATAAATTAATTTGAGCTTTTTCGTTGTTTTTGGATGTCCTCGCGTACGAGGGTCATCTGCTAAGTCGAATTTAGCTTAATTAGGAGCGTGGCAACTTGAAAACCACAAAGGCCGAGTTGATGTTTGCCGACTCGTATGGGCTGGGGAAGAGCAAATAGTCAAAATATGAGCAGATTGTCACGCTAATTGGGGTTGAAGAAGGAAATTGCGTGACCCGAAAGTATTCGCAAGAAGAAGTGGGACCGGAAACTTTCGAACAGGATCCGATTTCGCTGGACATCCGGCGATGAGGACGGAAAATTGGGACTTCAAAATTTACTTTTCTTGGGAAAATTGGGACAAAATTCCCAGATGGTCAACTTCCGAGTACTCGGAAGATTCAAACTTGATGTCGGTAAATTTAATTGAAACCGACTCTCTTTAAGGACATCGACGGTTTACGGTAGCCGTCAAGATTCGATTTTCCGGAAGTGTCCCCAATTGGACACTGAGCTAGAACCCAAGAAAAATGGGCGTTTCCCGACCAACGACGATTGGACGGCGACAAAATCGCCATCCTAACATACAGGCGAAAATTTCGAGGTTACGACCAACGCGTCGAATCTTCGAATCAGTTCGACTTCGGCAGCGCGGAGTTTGGTCGACTTTACTGACCGGCTCCGACGCTTGACTTTAATCATTAGTTGTTTTCTATTTCGTGTTTGCTTTCTCGTGGTTTTCGGTTTACGTGTTTGGAATGGGATTCGATCGATGGAGGACCCGCGTAGACATCTTTCGTCTCGCGGAAGGGGACTAGCAATGGCTGTCCAGGATCAAATATCGTAAGCCTAGAGGAGAACCGAGAGTACGGGGGTTTACTTTCCCCAGATGTAACAGTGACAGGTCATTCACAGGCAGTAAATTAGGATCACTGACAAACCTCCATACATCGAGCCCCGTTTTGGGCATCTTGAGCGATTGCACGGGATGGTGACAAATTGTAGGTGACAAAGCCGAAGTCCAGCTGCTTCCCCGTGGTCTTAGGTAAGGCACAACACAATGGACGCTTCTCGTCCAGACTTTACACGACTTGCTTCTCTTGAGTTAGGATCAACGAATTTTCTTGAGCCGACCACGGTAAAATTTCGTGAACGTGCATGCCACAGAAAATAGGGACTTATTCAATGGTTTTGCTATTATGGTTTACAAACTTAGTGGATTGTTCAACGCCCATGCCGTGTTTGGGCTTGGACAGAAACGCAGCTTAGGGACGGAGGACTAGCCTCCGTCGGGCTTTAGGAAGTCCCGAAAATTTCTTCTATTTCATCGAGTTAAGAAAATTTGGGATCACAAAAGGCGGATCAAATTCTAGGCACACCAAATTGAGCTTAAGGTGTTTGCTGCTTTCACGGAGTGTTTGCCTAGGAATCGTCTCGGCATAGTTGTTTGAAACTGATTCTAAAGCAAACAGTTGTAGGCATCTCCTTTGTACGCCAATCTCATTGGGACGACTGACCGGAGTACCTTTAGGTGTCCTCTTGCCCCCGTGTGATCAAAATGAGCTGGAGGAGCACACCCCCAGCTGAGCAAAATTTCGCCAGCATTGACCTGGGACGATGGTGCATCGTTTTGTGGTGATACACCAGTTTTGACTCCAAATAACTATGTGAATAAAACAATTAAATTCACATGTGTTCACCATTGCACTACGCAATGGTCTTTTCTCGAGACCATTGTCTAAAAGAACTAGAATTAAGGCTTGCCCCCTGCACCATCACTAGACGCCGACTTTGCGGGAGAAGCACTCTGTGTCCACGCCTTCAAACAAAATTTTAGGACTTCCTGAAAATAAAGAAAACTTACCTCCTCGCCCGGGCCATTTCGGCCCCAAACCGGGCGAGTGCAAAACCCCTTTTTTTCTTTTGGAGCGAGTTGATCGCTGAGTTTAGTTTTTCTTTGATTTTTAGCTCGGGTTGTCCGTTAGGCTATGTACTATGTATGCCCAGTTTCACTTTTTCTATAGTTTCAGTGTCAGCCAGTTACATTTTCCCGTATTATGAATTGATCCTGCACGGAGAATTTAAGTCCGCTGCAGTTTCACCAGTCTTAACCAGTCAGCCATAGGAACACGACAACATCGACTATTAGGTCGATGATAACTCAACTGCACTACAGTGCAGTTGAGACACTGCAACATTGCAGAGTAATAGGAAAAAGTACGGTTAGAGAGAGGCAAAAGACAAACAATCGAAGAGAAAACAAAAGACGCAAATGCGTCCCGGGTCGATCGCCCCTGGCCCGATGGGTCCAAACGACACCAATAGGTAGGAAACGAGGCTGATTTAGCCTTCGGTTAGGTGCGTTCCGTCTAAAAGGGACTCGCCTTACCATCTAAACCCCGATACCAAATTCGAAGAGAAATCAATCGGCTGGATGACCGGTTCGTAAGTCGCCCATAAGGACGCGTCATGTCACGCACTACCCGGACCGCGTTCCGTCGGCCTAAATTAAGGGAACTGTTCAATTTTCCCCTTCTTTTGCTCCTTGACTTCGTCGTTCGGTCAGTCGTACTACTAGGTAGGTAAGGATGTCAAACGCTATAGGGCGAATTCAGGCATGTGCACAAATGAGAGTATATCTTGAGGACAAATTTCCAGGCATTCCTTGTCACCAGTTAGAGTCGGCGTCGCCCCACGCAGCGCTCCAACGATGCTGCCGAGCTCGCGTAGTCAGTTCTGATCACCGTTTTCCTCCGCCCGCTTGAGTATTCGTTGCCCAGAGCGACTCTGCATTAAGGAGCGATTTCTGAAGCACTCTAGGGCCCCTGCTCAGTGCACTGCATAGCCGATTAGTTCGCTAACATTGAGTCGAAGCAGGGATAACCGCCCCTAGACCGCACATTCGCGGGTATCTGCATGCTCCGTCCATATTGTCCTTTTAATGTCTTGCGCCCCTTAATTTATCGAACTGAAGCGACCACCGCGAGCTGCGGCCAGGCTTCCCCGATATGTTCACGAATACTCGTCCCCTGATAAGGCTTGGTTACTATAATAAACTTTGTATATTCGACATTGTGTTCAGACTTATTTCATTCCGAGACGCTAGGGGTTTGTCCGCTCGGACGAGCAGGCACTACCCGTCATGGCTTGTGGGCGAGCAATGCCACAAGCACTGGCGAGCAGGGCTTACTATCAGATCTATTTACGCTCTATTGCAAGAACCAGATAACGCGAGTAAAATTTTATTAGGATATGACTGAAATTCAAAAAGTTGTTTTGAGTCCTCACTATTTTAATAAGCCAAATTTCCACTGGTCAAGATACCAGTGCGCCCGCCTAGAATTCACTGAAAAGGGCAGGCCACGCCATTGATAATCCGACATTAAACGTTCAGGGCCGGTCGGAACCCTGTGGGGGCCACATAGGTCAATGCTCTAACACGGAGCACACTAAGATTCTTCTAGGTAAATCAACTTGAGCTTCAAACTTCTAGGGACGCTTTCACAGTTTGTTTCAACACTTATCACATTGAAATAGAATTAAACAACTTCCGATGAGTCTAATATAGGGAATAGCGGCTAGGCTCCATGATCTGCGAGCAGGTGACGGTGCTAGCCTCCCTGGGGGACCTCAGGAATCATACCCGATACTAGACACGTGCGCAACCTTTCGGGCGGGGTCCGAACACACAACGTGAAGCGCGCCTGCGGCTTGCTAAGCTGCGTAGCTTCTTGGGTCTGACCAAGAATATGATTAAAATTTAGTAGTCACGGTCTACCCTTGAGGTTACGATAGCCGGGGTCGTATGGGCATGGTGTTAGGAAGTTGCGCCATGCAGCTGCGTCACCGGTTATTACAACGTATAATTATTATTCTGTTGGAGTGATTCTTGTCCTTTGAGTTTAATTTGGAGATATCGCAACGCGTGGCTTTTGACGTCTTGAATATGCGATTGTCTTGACCCAAATTTTTGAGTTTCACCGGACATATAGGATAAGCCGACACCATAGCTTTAAGTATGGTTCGGATGAGCAGTGGAGATTCGCGCAGGCCCAAGGCCAGTCTCGAACTAGCACAAAGCTGGTCGAAGCCCGCTCCGGGAATAGGTCGGAATTCGCGCTAGTAATAGCTAACAAAGGTAATTTTTGCAATATCTGGCTGATTTGGCATAGCTGGGCGCAAGCCCTGGGTGCCAGTCACTGGTCCAGTCCAAGCGTAGCCAGGAATGCTACAGATGCGAGACCTCACCGTGTAGACCAAGAAATTGCTTTTTTCGTTTGCATTGATTATATATGCATTGTGTGTGAGCGACATTGTACGCTAAAATAAGCGCCTTGCAGTGCATTGTGCCACAAGCGACATTTCTCGTATGTATATTAATCAAATTAGCATTGATAGAGACGCGTACTCTGCAAAATAGGGCCTTGTCGGGTTTCACTTTCCAGCAAACACTTTGAAATGTATTGCGTTGAGCTTTTTATTATTACATTTCTATACTCTTTTCTAAAATTTATATTCTGTATTTTGACACATCACGCCCTTAAGCCAAACATTTGCTTATCTATCTATTTGATTTAACAATTATGCGCGACTAAACTTAAGTTGACCCCGCTAACCATCTTATTTTGAGATTCCGGATGTGGAATCCACATCCATTGTTACGGAACAAGTAGGATGTTCGATTTGGTTCATTGCTAGTGCAGACTTACGGATTTGCATTCGGTTTAGGACAGTTTAGTAACATTTTATAGAGTTGACGAAGGATTCGTCTCTGTACGCGAACAAATTTAATGTAAGTGTAACGTCATAAACGGAACATCCCTATTATTTATCATTTAGTTTTCGCGAACAAAACCCTATTAATTGAACTCTGACAAAATTCTGTTCGCGAATAAATTAATATATTCATGAACAAAAACTAGCATTTTCGGACCGACTAGAAAATGTTCGGTCACGAAATTTTTTACAAAAAAATAAGATGGTCAGCGGGTCATTTTAAGTTTAGCTGTGCATGATTATTTTCAAACATATAGTATAAACAAACGAAGTGGCACTTCTCGGGAGAAATCGTTTTATTATTACTTATCATTCTTTTTCTCGGTGCTTTTGGTCAAAACTTGAGTTTGGGGACTTTCTAGATCATCAATTCTGTAAACTTTATAGGTGCACGCGCAAAAAAACAGTTGCGCTTAGGAAACGTAAAAATTGGCAAAGTTTTGTGTTTATACCTATAATTTTCAATATTTTGATCGTGTAGGCACAACATACTTACTATTCGCTTTTACGCGACACATTTTCGATCAGAATTTCGAAACAAAGAATTAATTTTTTGCAGGTATTAAGCAAGCCTTTGCTGAATTAGAATGCCACCATTTTATGCCGCAATAATATACCCATCTTAGTCAGCTGCCAGTCCGCTGGTGTTAACATGAAGCTGGCAACATGTCTGTAATATTTGTTATGGACCATCAGTCGTTTATAACATTTGTTATAAACAATCAGTCGTCCGTAACATATATTACAAACACCTCATCGCTTGGAATATTTTATGGTCGATCGATTTTTAAAACTTTATAACATTTGTTATAAACGACCGCTCATCTATAACTAATGTTATAAACGGCCGATCCTTCATAGTAAATATTACAAACAGTTCGTCGTTTGTAATATTTGTTACGGTCGACGAATCGTCTGTAACCAAATTTATAGACTGTCGTCTAAAACCGGATATTCGGACGATCACTCGTTTGTAACAAGGTAACACGGACGAGACATCGTCTATAACACAATTTTTTTCAGTTACTGTGCGCATTATTCCGTAACGGCGCATTATGAGTGGTGGATCCATAAATTTCCGATAGAGGGAGGGGCGGAATTTCAAAATGTTTTTGGCCGGGGAGTACAGTTTGGTACTAAAATTTTTTCGACTACTATTTAACTACATATTTTTCGTTTTTCCTCAAATATCACGAGTGTATGGCATGTAGACGCTCTGAAAAACGCCCTTCCGCCGCTCCAGTGCTGTATCCGCCAGTGGTTGCCATGTTTTAAGTAGACTTAAGCAATGTTTTTGTTTTTAACCCATACTAACATTTTCTATTTTTTGATCTATACCATTCTTTTCGTCATTAGGTTTGGATTGAAATTCAGCAACAATCTTTGAAGCTCTGTAATTGTAGTTGTAAGCTGAATCAAACCCAATCATTTGTGTTTCACATTTTGAAATACCAAAAGAAATTTCACCAAAGTTTCGTTTTAAAGATCATTCATCTTCACGGAATAGTAAAGTGATATTCCACGTGGTCATGTCTTTTGCGATATGTTCTCAAAGATTTTATTTTATTTTAGGAAAGTGGTTTGACGTGCGACTGTTCGTGGTTATGTATGAAATGTCCGTTATGGACCGCAAAAAAGCTTGACGAAGTGGCGATAATATTATTTCCCATTTGTTTTTTCTTATTCAATATATACTACTGGTGGGATACTCTTTCTCACAAAGTATCCTAATTTAGTTTATGCTATAATTCTTCAACTTCATGTGGAACGACATCGTGATTGCGATGGGGTTACGAATCTGCAAAACTTATGCTGTATCATATATCTTTGTCAAATCTTTATCATAATACCTTTATCAAAATTGAATAAATTTGTGCAATGAAAATTTACCCCTTGGATCATCGTATTTCAGTGATGATGACTTATATGATAAAAGCAGTGACGCTGATGTGGAACATCGTGAAATCGTTATATTAACGCTGTTCATCAGGCGTAATACTGATATATCTTCTGTTTCATCTAATATAACAATATATCAAGTTTATATACATACGTTTCGACAAAATGTAATGATTTGCCAATATTTGGCATTTCCGGACGTAATTCAACGTATATATTACCAAATGTCTTTGGGTACCAATTACTAATTCAAACACTCATCCTGTACTCATCCTGAATGTTGATAAAATAGTTTTAGCTTCTGGTGATTTTTAAATTATATTTACTTAAGTGACTTGGAAAATAGAAACGGTTAATATATATGACCGATATGTGTAGTCAGATCTCTTCTAGGTTTTATTTGTCACCCCTAGGCCCGGTGATAACCGACATTAGAGTTGTAATCAGATCTACCGAAACCTTGTTTGCACCCACCCTTTCAACTCTCAGTAAACCGGTTCTTTTTGTCTGCATCAGTCGGAGGAGCTCGAAAATTTTTACCAATTACATACTAATTTGCAAAAATTTTTAGGGAAATTTGAAGTAAATGAGAAAAATTATAAGGATAAATAAAGCAGACTGTGGAAACTGCTCGTTAGCCTGTGCCGACATTGTCCACCCTCCCTTGAGCATGCGAATCTTGGTACAGTGTTTAAGCAAACCATATGACGTGTCGGTCGCCAGTGCTAGATGAGAAAATTCTATACTTCGATACAATTACACGCAATACAAATGCATTATTTGGTATCTTCAACGCTGTAACGTAAGTATTCATTTAATACTGTATTTGAACACATCAACCACAGCTTTTCAAGGCCGATACTTCGATACAATTACCCGCAATACAAATGCATTATTTGGTATCTTCAACGCTGTAACGTAAGTATTCATTTAATACTGTATTTGAACACATCAACCACAGCTTTTCAAGGCCGATATTTCGATACAATTACCCGCAATACAAATGCATTATTTGGTATCTTCAACGCTGTAACGTAAGTATTCATTTAATACTGTATTTGAACACATCAACCACAGCTTTTCAAGGCCTGATACTTCGATACAATTACCCGCAATACAAATGCATTATTTGGTATCTTCAACGCTGTAACGTAAGTATTCATTTAATACTGTATTTGAACACATCAACCACAGCTTTTGAAGGCCGATACTTCGATACAATTACCCGCAATACAAATGCATTATTTGGTATCTTCAACGCTGTAACGTAAGTATTCATTTAATACTGTATTTGAACACATCAACCACAGCTTTTCAAGGCCGATACTTCGATACAATTACCCGCAATACAAATGCATTATTTGGTATCTTCAACGCTGTAACGTAAGTATTCATTTAATACTGTATTTGAACACATCAACCACAGCTTTTCAAGGCCGATACTTCGATACAATTACCCGCAATACAAATGCATTATTTGGTATCTTCAACGCTGTAACGTAAGTATTCATTTAATACTGTATTTGGCACATCATTTTACCACAGCTTTTCAAGGCCGATACTTCGATACAATTACCTGCAATACAAATGCATTATTTGGTATCTTTAACGCTGTAACGTATGTATTCATTAAATACTGCATATTTGAACACATCAACCACAGCTTTTCAAGGCCGATACTTCGATACAATTACCCGCAATACAAATGCATTATCTGGTATCTTCAACGCTGTAAGGTAAGTATTCATTAAATACTTGCATTCTGAACACATCAACCACAGCTTTCCAAGGCGATTTCAGTGCGCTCGTGTGAAGTTATTGTTTGTTACTTTTACTGTAACATTTTGTAACAATTGTGTTAATGATATATAAAGTGCAATAAGGGGAAAGAATGTTTATCTTTCACCCTGTAATAATAACCCGCGTTCTCAGACCTGACCCACCTATTTCTCGAGGGATCATCATGCACAGAACACCTATTTCTGGATGGGTCATCATCACGCACAAACCCTTTTTATGATAAGGAGTTGTATGAACCGGTCACGATTTTTCAGCCGACCCCACTAAAAATGGGAAGGTGTGTCTGACATGCCTCTAATACTGGGTGGTTCGACTACTTCGAAAATTGGGGCTGTATATGATGATTCATGTCTTGTGCAGGGTTGGTCTATGCTCACTATGATAAAACACAGGCTAACAGAGTGCATGGAAGTGCCATACTCTTACCTTGTGCAATTTATGACTATACATTGAACAATAAAATTTGGATACTGAAACATTTGGGTATCCTGCGATGTAAAATATATTACTTCAGTTTACTGATTAAATACCCTGAAGTAAGATATATGTACACGGTGCTATGGGTACTCTAGCTAAACGTTTTACACGACTTGTTATAACTAGTGAAACTTGTAAGAATTTTAAAACTTTCTTTCTATTTTAGAGTAGCAAGTTATCCACTTTCAGAGATGCCGGAGTATTACAACTTCAGTATTTATACAACTATTATTCAATGACATTGGTGCCTTTCCGCTTTTATTCGTACCTTAAATGTGGCAACACGGTACGAATTGCTTTTCAATAGAACAGAACTATTCTTCCAATACCGATCGTGTAACTTTAAGTGTTTATTTGATTTGAAGTTGAATTGCACAAAATACTGTAATTACGTTTTGCACGCTAAAAGTTATATATTTTCTGCTTACTAAATTTTGGTTCTGATTGCCTGACCTCTTCATATCATATCCACCCATCTTTCCTGTTGTCTACAAAGATCATTACGCAGACTGATTCGTTGCAACGATTGCACCAAGGGGATAAATGACATGGGTAAACTTTGGATGGTTTCCGTTCCCCAGTAGCCAAATTACATCTAACATGGTCCATTGTAGTTGAAATTACCCTCAATTTTGTGTCGCAACAGGGTAAGTGTTTTCAAAGTGCGATTAGACAACAATGAAATACAGTGAAACCCAATCATTAAAACACATAAATATTTAAATCACATTTAGCTGAATTTATTCATTTGAAACATTGAGTAAAAATTTTATATTAATATATATTTCCTTTGTCGCTGACATCACATCTTATACAAGATCCGACAAAACAAGAAAACTACGCTGCAAATTCCACGACAGTATTAAAATGCTTGTACGTGTGAACCGAACATTCTATACCTTCATGCAAGCTGTAATGGTTGTAAACAAAAGTTTTTATATTGGTGAATTTCATGTTAAACTCGACTGTGAATTTATTTTGGGGAAAGCAACAGCAACATTTGTATGACGCGGAAGAACTCGACCGTGTCTCCACGGCTCGAGCAGCTTTTAGTTAGCATGAAGAAATTATGGCTTCGAAAAAGACCATTACGAAAATCAAGCTCAGTATTTACAACGTATCCCTCCGATTCATACTTTTCTATAACAGGGGCACATGGTCGCTTAAGCTCAGCGACATACATCACATAAACGGGTCCGAAAATTTCCGCAGATGGTGAATCCTCGGCATCTCAAAATTTGACAAAAGAACAATATTTTAAGAGTCTTGGCGGGCCACCTGGTGTTACCTTTTGATCTTCTATTATACCTGGCACGCATTAGATTACTAGGTCATACACTTTAGATGAAGGACACCCGCACGCCCTGACAACTTGCAAGGACAAAGGCTACGGCACAATAGATCCGAACAAGGGGGCGTGTCGTCAAATCTTGGAAGCGACAACTCGTCAAGGACTGCGAACAGTGGTTCATTTATATCCCATTGGTGCAACGTTGCAACGAATCAGTCTCGGTAATGATCTTTGTAGACAACAGGAAAGATGGGTGGATATGATATGAGAGGGTCAGGCAATCAACCAAAATTTAGTAAGCAGAAAATATATAACTTTTAGGTGCAAAACAGCAGTACAGTACTTTGTGCAATTCAACTTCAAATCAAATAAACACTTAAAGTTACACAATCGGTATTGGAAGAATAGTTCTGCTATATTCGAAAACAATTGGTGCCGTGTTGCCACATTTAAGGTACGAATAAAAGCGGAAAGGCACAAATGTCATTGAATAATAGTTGTATAAATACTGAAGTTGTAATACTCCGGCATCTCTGAAAGTGGATAACTTACTACTCCTTGATAGAAAGAAAGTTTTAAAATTCTTACAAGTTTCACTAGTTATAACAAGTCGTGTAAAACGCTTAGCTAGAGTACCATAGCACCGTGTACATATATCTTACTCCAGGGTATTTAATCAGTAAACTGAAGTAATATATTTTACATCGCAGGATACCCAAATGTTTAGTATCCAAATTTTATTGTTCAATGTATAGTCATGATTGCACAAGGTAAGAGTATGGCACTTCCATGCACTCTGTTAGCCTGTGTTTTTTATAACATGGGCGTTTTCGACCTGACCCCCATCACCGGGGGTTGGAATCATCATATACAGCCCCCAATTTTGGGAGGGTAGCTCGAACCACCCCAGTATTAGAGGCATGTCAGACACACCTTCCCATTTTTAGTGGGGTCGGCTGAAAAATCGTGACCGGTTCATCAGACTCCTTATAACTGGGGAAAGAGGGTTTGTGCGTGATGATGACCCATCCAGAAATAGGTGTTCTGTGCATGATGATCCCTCGAGAAATAGGTGGGTCAGGCCTCAAACACGGGTTATTATTACAGGGTGAAAAATAGACATTCTTTCCCCTTATGCACTTTATGTATCATTAACACAATTGTTGCAAAATATACAGTAAAACAAACAATAAGCTCACACAAGCGCACTGGAGTCGGCCTTGAAAAGCTGTGGTTGATGTGTTCAAATACAGTATTAAATGAATACTTACGTTACAGCGTTGAAGATACCAAATAATGCATTTGTATTGCGGGTAATTGTATCGAAGTATCGGCCTTGAAAAGCTGTGGTTGATGTGTTCAAATACAGTATTAAATGAATACTTACGTTACAGCGTTGAAGATACCAAATAATGCATTTGTATTGCGGGTAATTGTATCGAAGTATCGGCCTTGAAAAGCTGTGGTTGATGTGTCCAAATACAGTATTAAATGAATACTTACGTTACAGCGTTGAAGATACCAAATAATGCATTTGTATTGCGGGTAATTGTATCGAAGTATCGGCCTTGAAAAGCTGTGGTTGATGTGTTCAAATACAGTATTAAATGAATACTTACGTTACAGCGTTGAAGATACCAAATAATGCATTTGTATTGCGGGTAATTGTATCGAAGTATCGGCCTTGAAAAGCTGTGGTTGATGTGTTCAAATACAGTATTAAATGAATACTTACGTTACAGCGTTGAAGATACCAAATAATGCATTTGTATTGCGGGTAATTGTATCGAAGTATCGGCCTTGAAAAGCTGTGGTTGATGTGTTCAAATACAGTATTAAATGAATACTTACGTTACAGCGTTGAAGATACCAAATAATGCATTTGTATTGCGGGTAATTGTATCGAAGTATCGGCCTTGAAAAGCTGTGGTTGATGTGTTCAAATACAGTATTAAATGAATACTTACGTTACAGCGTTGAAGATACCAAATAATGCATTTGTATTGCGGGTAATTGTATCGAAGTATCGGCCTTGAAAAGCTGTGGTTGATGTGTTCAAATACAGTATTAAATGAATACTTACGTTACAGCGTTGAAGATACCAAATAATGCATTTGTATTGCGGGTAATTGTATCGAAGTATCGGCCTTGAAAAGCTGTGGTTGATGTGTTCAAATACAGTATTAAATGAATACTTACGTTACAGCGTTGAAGATACCAAATAATGCATTTGTATTGCGTGTAATTGTATCGAAGTATAGAATTTTCTCATCTAGCACTGGCGACCGACACGTCATATGGTTTGCTTAAACACTGTACCAAGATTCGCATGCTCAAGGGAGGGTGGACAATGTCGGCACAGGCTAACGAGCAGTTTCCACAGTCTGCTTTATTTATCCTTATAATTTTTCTCATTTACTTCAAATTTCCCTAAAAATTTTTGCAAATTAGTATGTAATTGGTAAAAATTTTCGAGCTCCTCCGACTGATGCAGACAAAAAGAACCGGTTTACTGAGAGTTGAAAGGGTGGGTGCAAACAAGGTTTCGGTAGATCTGATTACAACTCTAATGTCGGTTATCACCGGGCCTCAGGGGTGACAAATAAAACCTAGAAGAGATCTGACTACACATATCGGTCATATATATTAACCGTTTCTATTTTCCAAGTCACTTAAGTAAATATAATTTAAAAATCACCAGAAGCTAAAACTATTTTATCAACATTCAGGATGAGTACAGGATGAGTGTTTGAATTAGTAATTGGTACCCAAAGACATTTGGTAATATATACGTTGAATTACGTCCGGAAATGCCAAATATTGGCAAATCATTACATTTTGTCGAAACGTATGTATATAAACTTGATATATTGTTATATTAGATGAAACAGAAGATATATCAGTATTACGCCTGATGAACAGCGTTAATATAACGATTTCACGATGTTCCACATCAGCGTCACTGCTTTTATCATATAAGTCATCATCACTGAAATACGATGATCCAAAGGTAAATTTTCATTGCACAAATTTATTCAATTTTGATAAAGGTATTATGATAAAGATTTGACAAAGATATATGATACAGCATAAGTTTTGCAGATTCGTAACCCCATCGCAATCACGATGTCGTTCCACATGAAGTTGAAGAATTATAGCATAAACTAAATTAGGATACTTTGTGAGAAAGAGTATCCCACCAGTAGTATATATTGAATAAGAAAAAACAAATGGGAAATAATATTATCGCCACTTCGTCAAGCTTTTTTGCGGTCCATAACGGACATTTCATACATAACCACGAACAGTCGCACGTCAAACCACTTTCCTAAAATAAAATAAAATCTTTGAGAACATATCGCAAAAGACATGACCACGTGGAATATCACTTTACTATTCCGTGAAGATGAATGATCTTTAAAACGAAACTTTGGTGAAATTTCTTTTGGTATTTCAAAATGTGAAACACAAATGATTGGGTTTGATTCAGCTTACAACTACAATTACAGAGCTTCAAAGATTGTTGCTGAATTTCAATCCAAACCTAATGACGAAAAGAATGGTATAGATCAAAAAATAGAAATGTTAGTATGGGTTAAAAACAAAAACATTGCTTAAGTCTACTTAAAACATGGCAACCACTGGCGGATACAGCACTGGAGCGGCGGAAGGGCGTTTTTCAGAGCGTCTACATGCCATACACTCGTGATATTTGAGGAAAAACGAAAAATATGTAGTTAAATAGTAGTCGAAAAAATTTTAGTACCAAACTGTACTCCCCGGCCAAAAACATTTTGAAATTCCGCCCCTCCCTCTATCGGAAATTTATGGATCCACCACTCATAATGCGCCGTTACGGAATAATGCGCACAGTAACTGAAAAAAATTGTGTTATAGACGATGTCTCGTCCGTGTTACCTTGTTACAAACGAGTGATCGTCCGAATATCCGGTTTTAGACGACAGTCTATAAATTTGGTTACAGACGATTGTCTACCGTAACAATATTACAAACGACGAACTGTTTGTAATATCTAGATGAAGGATCGGCCGCTTATAACATTAGTTATAGATGAGCGGTCGTTTATAACAAATGTTATAAAGTTTTAAAAATCGATCGACCATAAAATATTCGAGCGATGAGGTGTTTGTAATATATGTTACGGACGACTGATTGTTTATAACAAATGTTATAAACGACTGATGGTCCATAACAAATATTACAGACATGTTGCCAGCTTCATGTTAACACCAGCGGACTGGCAGCTGACTAAGATGGGTATATTATTGCGGCATAAAATGGTGGCATTCTAATTCAGCAAAGGCTTGCTTAATACCTGCAAAAAATTAATTCTTTGTTTCGAAATTCTGATCGAAAATGTGTCGCGTAAAAGCGAATAGTAAGTATGTTGTGCCTACACGATCAAAATATTGAAAATTATAGGTATAAACACAAAACTTTGCCAATTTTTACGTTTCCTAAGCGCAACTGTTTTTTTGCGCGTGCACCTATAAAGTTTACAGAATTGATGATCTAGAAAGTCCCCAAACTCAAGTTTTGACCAAAAGCACCGAGAAAAAGAATGATAAGTAATAATAAAACGATTTCTCCCGAGAAGTGCCACTTCGTTTGTTTATACTATATGTTTGAAAATAATCATGCACAGCTAAACTTAAAATGACCCGCTGACCATCTTATTTTTTTTGTAAAAAATTTCGTGACCAACATTTTCTAGTCGGTCCGAAAATGCTAGTTTTTGTTCATGAATATATTGATTTATTCGCGAACAGAATTTTGCAGAGTTCAATTAATAGGGTTTTGTTCGCGAAAACTAAATGATAAATAATAGGGATGTTCCGTTTATGACGTTACACTTACATTAAATTTGTTCGCGTACAGAGACGAATCCTTCGTCAACTCTATAAAATGTTACTAAACTGTCCTAAACCGAATGCAAATCCGTAAGTCTGCACTAGCAATGAACCAAATCGAACATCCTACTTGTTCCGTAACAATGGATGTGGATTCCACATCCGGAATCTCAAAATAAGATGGTTAGCGGGGTCAACTTAAGTTTAGTCGCGCATAATTGTTAAATCAAATAGATAGATAAGCAAATGTTTGGCTTAAGGGCGTGATGTGTCAAAATACAGAATATAAATTTTAGAAAAGAGTATAGAAATGTAATAATAAAAAGCTCAACGCAATACATTTCAAAGTGTTTGCTGGAAAGTGAAACCCGACAAGGCCCTATTTTGCAGAGTACGCGTCTCTATCAATGCTAATTTGATTAATATACATACGAGAAATGTCGCTTGTGGCACAATGCACTGCAAGGCACTTATTTCAGCGTACAATGTCGCTCACACACAATGCATATATACATTACGCAAACGAAAAGCAATTTCTTGGTCTACACGGTGAGGTCTCGCATCTGTAGCATTCCTGGCTACGCTTGGACTGGACCAGTGACTGGCACCCAGGGCTTGCGCCCAGCTATGCCAAATCAGCCAGATATTGCAAAAATTACCTTTTGTTAGCTATTACTAGCGCGAATTCCGACCTATTCCCGGAGCGGGCTTCGACCAGCTTTGTGCTAGTTCGAGACTGGCCTTGGGCCTGCGCGAATCTCCACTGCTCATCCGAACCATACTTAAAGCTATGGTGTCGGCTTATCCTATATGTCCGGTGAAACTCAAAAATTTGGGTCAAGACAATCGCATATTCAAGACGTCAAAAGCCACGCGTTGCGATATCTCCAAATTAAACTCAAAGGACAAGAATCACTCCAACAGAATAATAATTATACGTTGTAATAACCGGTGACGCAGCTGCATGGCGCAACTTCCTAACACCATGCCCATACGACCCCGGCTATCGTAACCTCAAGGGTAGACCGTGACTACTAAATTTTAATCATATTCTTGGTCAGACCCAAGAAGCTACGCAGCTTAGCAAGCCGCAGGCGCGCTTCACGTTGTGTGTTCGGACCCCGCCCGAAAGGTTGCGCACGTGTCTAGTATCGGGTATGATTCCTGAGGTCCCCAGGGAGGCTAGCACCGACACCTGCTCGCAGGTCATGTAGCCTAGCCGCTATTCCCTATCTTAGACTCATCGGAAGTTGTTTAACTCTATTTCAGTGTGATAAGTGTTGAAATAAAGTGGGAAAGAGTCCCTAGAAATTTGAAGCTCAAGTTGATTTACCTAGAAGAATCTTAGTGTGCTCCGTGTTAGAGCATTGACCTATGTGGCCCCCATAGGGTTTCGACGAGCCCTGAGTGTTTAATGTCGGATTATCAATGGCGTGGCCTGCCCTTTTCAGTGAATTCTAGGCGGGCGCACTGGTATCTTGACCAGTGGAAATTTGGCTTATTAAAATAGTGAGGACTCAAAACAACTTTTTGAATTTCAGTCATATCCTAATAAAATTTTACTCGCGTTATCTGGTTCTTGCAATAGAGCGTAAATAAATCTGATAGTAAGCCCTGCTCGCCAGTGCTTGTGGCATTGCTCGCCCACAAGCCATGACGGGTAGTGCCTGCTCGTCCGAGCGGACAAACCCCTAGCGTCTCGGAATGAAATAAGTCTGACCGCAATGTCTAAGATACAAAGTTTATTATAGTAATCAAGCCTTATCACGGGACGAGTGTTCGTGAAAGTATCGGGGAAGCCTGGCATCAACTCGCGGTGATCGCTTCAGTTCGATAAATTAAGGGGCGCAATACATTTAAAGGACAATATGGATGGAGCATACAGATACCCGCGAATGTGCGGTCTAGGGGCGGTTATCCCTACTTCGAGTCAATGTTAGCGAACTAATCAGCTATGCAGCGCGCTAAGCAGGGGCCTAGTGTGCTCCGGAAATTGCTCCTTGATGCAGAGTCGCTCTGGGCAACGAATACTCAAGCGGGCGGAGGAAAACGGTGATCAGAACTGACTACGCGAGCTCGGCAGCATCGTTGGAGCGCTGCGTGGGGCGACGCCGACTCTAACTGGTGACAAGGAATGCCTGGAAATTTGTCCTCAAGATATACTCTCATTTGTGCACATGCCTGAATTCGCCCTATAGCGTTTGACATCCTTACCTACCTAGTAGTACGACTGACCGAACGACGAAGTCAAGGAGCAAAAGAAGGGGAAAATTGAACAGTTCCCTTAATTTAGGCCGACGGAACGCGGTCGGGGTAGTGCGTGACATGACGCGTCCTTATGGGCGACTTACGAACCGGTCATCCAGCCGATTGATTTCTCTTCGAATTTGGTATCGGGGTTTAGATGGTAAGGCGAGTCCCTTTTAGACGGAACGCACCTAACCGAAGGCTAAATCAGCCTCGTTTCCTACCTATTGGTGTCGTTTGGACCCATCGGGCCAGGGGCGATCGACCCGGGACGCATTTGCGTCTTTTGTTTTCTCTTCGATTGTTTGTCTTTTGCCTCTCTCTAACCGTACTTTTTCCTATTACTCTGCAATGTTGCAGTGTCTCAACTGCACTGTAGTGCAGTTGAGTTATCATCGACCTAATAGTCGATGTTGTCGTGTTCCTATGGCTGACTGGTTAAGACTGGTGAAACTGCAGCGGACTTAAATTCTCCGTGCAAGATCAATACATAATACGGAAAATGTAACTGGCTGACACTGAAACTATAGAAAAAGTGAAACTGGGCATACATAGTTCATAGCCTAACCGTCAACCCGAGCTAAATAATCAAAGAAAAACTAAACTCAGCGATCAACTCGCTCCAAAAGAGAAAAAAGGGGTTTTGCACTCGCCCGGTTTGGGGCCGAAATGGCCCGGGCGAGGAGGTAAGTTTTCTTTATTTTCAGGAAGTCCTAAAATTTTGTTTGAAGGCGTGGACACAGAGTGCTTCTCCCGCAAAGTCGGCGTCTAGTGATGGTGCAGGGGGCAAGCCTTAATTCTAGTTCTTTTAGAACAATAAGGTCTCGAGAAAAGACCATTGCGTAGTGCAATTGTGAACACATGTGAATTTAATTGTTTTATTCACATAGTTATTTGGAGTCAAAACTGGTGTATCACCACAAAACGATGCACCATCGTCCCAGGTCAATGCTGGCGAAATTTTGCTCAGCTGGGGGTGTGCTCCTCCAGCTCATTTTGATCACACGGGGAAAAGAGGACACCTAAAGGTACTCCGGTCAGTCGTCCCAATGAGATTGGCGTACAAAGGAGATGCCTACAACTGTTTGCTTTAGAATCAGTTTCAAACAACTATGCCGAGACGATTCCTAGGCAAACACTCCGTGAAAGCAGCAAACACCTAAGCTCAATTTGGTGTGCCTAGAATTTGATCCGTCTTTTATGATTCCAAATTTTCTTAACTCGACGAAATAGAAGAAATTTTCGGGGCTTCCTAAAGCCCGGCGGAGGCTAGTCCTCCGTCCCGAAGCTGCGTTCTGTCCAAGCCCAAACACGGCATGGGCGTTTAACAATCCACTAAGTACTTAAACCATAATAGCAAAACCATTGAATAATCCCTATCTCCGTGGCATGCACGTTCACGAAATTTTACCGTGGTCGGCTCAAGAAAATTCGTTGATCCTAACTCAAGAGAAGCAAGTCGTGTAAAGTCTGAATGAGAAGCGTCCATTGTGTTGTGCCTTACCTAAGACCACGGGAAGCAGCTGGACTTCGGCTTTGTCACCTACAATTTGTCACCATCCCGTGCAATCGCTCAAGATGCCCAAAACGGGGCTCGATGTATGGAGGTTTGTCAGTGATCCTAATTTACTGCCTGTGAATGACCTGTCACTGTTACATCTGGGGAAAGCAAAACCCCCCGTACTCTCGGTTCTCCTCATAGGCTTACGATATTTGATCCTGGACAGCCATTGCTAGTCCCCTTCCCCCTGACGAAAGATGTCTACGCGGGTCCTCCATCGATCAAATCCTATTCCAAACACTTATGCTGAAAACCACGAGAAAGCAAACACGAAATAGAAAACAACTAATGATTAAAGTCAAGCGTCGGAGCCGGTCAGTAAAGTCGACCAAACTCCGCGCTGCCGAAGTCAAACCTATTCGAAGATTCGACGCGTTGGTCGTAACCTCGAAATTTTCGCCTGTACTGATGGGATGGCGATTTTGTCGCCGTCCAATCGTCGTTGGTCGGGAAACGCCCATTTTTCTTGGGTTCTAGCTCAGTGTCCAATTGGGGACACTTCCGGAAATCTAGTTGATGCGTACCGTAAACCGTCGACGCCCAAAGAGAGTCGGTTTCAATTAAATTTACCGACATCAAATTTGAATCTTCCGAGTATGAATCAAATTATTGGGAATTTTGTCCCAATTTTCCCAAGAAAAGTAAATTTTGAAGTCCCAATTTTCCGTCCTCATCGCCGGATGTCCAGCGAAATCGGATCCTAAACTCCCTTCTTCAATCCCAATTAGCGTGACAATCTGCTCATATTTTGACTATTTGCTCTTCCCCAGCCCATACGAGTCGGCAAACATCAACTCGGCCTTTGTGGTTTTCAAGTTGCCACGCTCCTAATTAAGCTAAATTCGACTTAGCAGATGACCCTCGTACGCGAGGACATCCAAAAACAACGAAAAAGCTCAAATTAATTTATGGTCCTCATGCAAGTATGTATGTTTCGACGGCGCGTGGGGGGGTACCGACGGCGGGAACATGCCCGACTCGAGGCAAGAGACGGGGCGAATTCTAACGTACTCCCAACTGCTCAGCGACCGTGCTCCAGGGCCCCTAGGGTCCGTGGGAGGGCCCTAAAGTCGCTCCCCGTTCGTCCTATCCGTCCGTATCTTGTTCGTCTGTAAAACTCTGAAAATTAGTAAATTTTAGTATGTGGTGTCTCGTTCATCCGTTTTTCTATGTCTTTATATATATATATATTATATACATATATCTACACGCATATATACACACATATACTCACGCTACACACATCAGACAGGATGGCGTCCTGAGCGACAGAAAGGTCGCTCAGGATAAACACACACGCACAACACATCAGAAACAACAACAACAACGACGACAGAGAAGAAAACCGACCAGAAACGTCGGTTAGAGAGAGAACGAGGACAAAAAGCGAAAGGACAGCAAGGACACGAAGCGGGCGTGGGAAGGGAAGCGGGACAAGGGGAATCCGGGAGGATTTTCGAGGGGCTGCGGTCAGATTTGGTCCCAGGACGGAAAACGGGGTCTATTGATACCAAACACAAGGGGGGTAGACATAGAAGCGGGTCGGGACCCATCTATGGGTTCCTATATGTATTAGTATGGGGAGCTTTAGCGGGCTCTCCTGCGCTAGCGGTTGGGCGGAGCGACGCCCACCGGGTATCGTTGGACTCGTCGTCCAACGGCGATTGGAACGAGGGGTGATATGGCTACTGGGGCGGCAGGATTAAGAACGGTACTAAAATCGCGGCGATTAGAGAGAGTAGTGGCTACGGTAGGGGCGCTTTCGTCGGCTGCCCTGGGTTAATGGGGCGGCGGACCGAGACCCGCCGGGTATTTTTGGAGATGTCTCATCGAGACGAATCCAATGAGGGGCGGTTCGCCCATTTTAGAGTTGAGGAAAAACTCGATTTATCGGTGCCCATCAGCAGTTGGCAACAGCTTTCTAGGCATCTTTGCGGGGCTACCGCGAGTCAGCAGGAACTCGGACGGAGGTCCGGCACATATCGTTGGATTCAATTAGTCACGATGAACAAAACGAGGGGTCGCATGCAGCGGCTCAAAAGCGGGGTAGGGCAACGAGGATGTCGGAAAGTGGGGGCTTGCATTAGTTGCATACTACAATGGGCTAAGGAAACGAAGCGGTTTTACCTGAAACAGTTGTCCACAGGGCACACACACAAGTATATACATTTACATATTTTATATAGAATATGTCCTAAAGATAGGTGGAAGGTAACAGTCCGGGTTTCACGTTGACAATCCTACCTAGCGTAAATAGCGATTGTCTCTACACGTTACAAGCGAAGTTTCAGCGTGGTTCTGAGCGGTTTTGGATGCCCACTCACAATTCACCAAAGTGTCCTACCAACCGGCTCCGGTTGTTTTCCGGATCAGGGTACCGTCGAATTAACCCGACATCCGTCGTCCCTTATAATCGCGAGAGCTACCAAAAGAATGGTTTCCGCTTGTTGCAACTTGTTGTTTTCCGTGACCATTACTTAGTATATCGCTAAAACCAAGCAAATTTAATATTTTTGATTTCAGTCTTAACAAACGTGTTTTCTTGAACGTGCAGCCAGGGGCCTCCTATTCCCGGACGGTCGTAACCGTCAACCCCATAACACATAGTGTCTGCTAGTTGAGTTTTCGACTAATTTCCAGTTTCTGTCGGTGTGGGGGTTCCATTTTCGGTCTTACAGGTCGGTTGGGGCGGCTCATTTCCTTATAATTTAGTCAGGTCGTAACACTCGTCCTTAGCAAGATCGTAAATTACAACAAAACTATGCGGCATGTTATACTAACTGATATTACGCGACATTGGTATACAAAACAGTCCCCTAATACAAAGTGACATTTATATACAAAACGGTTCATCAATATAAGTGACATTTTTATACACAACAGTTCATGAATATAAGTGACATTTTTATAAAAAACGGTTCATGAATATAAGTGGCATTTTTATACAAAACGTTTCATGAATATAAGTGGCATTTTTATACAAAACGGTTCATGAATATAAGTGGCATTTTTATACAAAACGGTTCATGAAATAAGTGGCATTTTTATACAAAACGGTTCATTAATACGAGCGACATTTTCATACAAAAAGGTTCATTAATATAAGCGACATTTTATACAAAAGGTTCATTGATATAAGCGACATGCTATAAAAACGGTTAACTGATACGAGTGGCCTTTTTTATACACCAGCAGCCATGTGCCCACGCGTCCCGGTACAATTTTGAGTGGGAAAGTCCTGACATACTCGTGACAAGGTCGGAACGACCCTGTTACATAAGTAGTTAAGGTAAATTTATTTCCAATATAATTGCTAAATAGATACCACAGCGATGATGGCGGTCATAAAAATTATTCAAGCGGAGCAACATATGATTTAAAAGAAGTTTTAAACAAATCATCGTTGACTTTGTGGCCAGCA
Organism: Trileptium ribeirensis; assembly: GCA_030248225.1. NCBI lineage: Eukaryota > Metazoa > Nematoda > Enoplea > Enoplida > Thoracostomopsidae > Trileptium > Trileptium ribeirensis. Next base: position 57,559 of record JASANE010000897.1, read on the forward strand.
ACATATGGCACAAAGGTATTGAATTATATATAGAGCCCATCTCAATGGTGTTGCTCTAGACGCTGGTGACACTTTAATTATTGTTGAATTTCGGGCTTCTTCCTTGGAGCTGTTTTCACATATATTAATTTCTAGCAGACCCTTTGCTACAGCTCGCGAATTGCTAATGTCTAACGATTCAAACGCGGCCGGTTAGAAAACCATAATGGCAAATCAGTGGTTCCACTGCATGAAGGATCAAGGAAACATGATGACATAGCAGAAACTGTGAGTAAACACCCGTAACGTATATATTAGGTTCCTTGCTAATATCGCCGGTTTACCTGTTCATTTCTAGTTAAATATCCAACCAATGCAAGCTCAAGCAACGAGCAAAAAATAAATGCCATACACGACATAACCCAAATATCAATGCTTTTTACGTCCGATGTTCGTGGCAAATTCTGAATTGTTGAGCCAACCTTAAATTCCAAATCAAAATGATACACTTCGTACAAGAAAGAATAAGCTAGTGGACTACAATTCCAAAGTGAGTAGCAGGAAAAACGGTATCTATATCAGATGGTTAACGACCTGTCACTTTTTAAGGAAAACAATATGCATGCATATTAATTCTTCGCCATAATATGTACTTATAAATATAACATATGTTACCCCTCAGTTCACGCAACATTTTCCCAAAAATGACTTATCACTTTTATTCTAGATCAAAACTTCAACCAATCAGCGTCGGGTGTTGGCCTGTGCCAACCATTCGGTATCCAGCATTTCTTAATCTTGGCAAAAAATATATGTACAAAAATGGTATAAAAACTCTTGTATTTCAACTTTTGAGACAGTTTACAATGGCAATTATTTCTAAAATGTTTGGTTTTGATCTCTCGCTGCTACCCAAACCATTACGCGGATGGCAAGAGAATGACATAATAACGCCTCGACGGCGAATTGCGGATCCTGCGGTTTTTCTCAATTACAGCAGGCGTCAACTGGAGGATACAATTAAGGAACGACTGTCTATATGGATTGGTCTTACAGCGTACGTAGGTATGAAGGTTACTCTCGAGAAGGATATGGATCTAGATACTAAAATTAACACATCCATCTCTGAAAAGCTACAGTGGATTCTCAATTTTACCAACGTCAGCCCTCAAACGTCGATAATTTTCGACAAAATTTAAAAAAATATCGATACATTTGTCCAACGTGGCTCAGGATAAATTGTCAAGCAAGTAGACCACCTCGATCTCAACTTGGATCGATACGTTGGATTACAAGGGGCTACATATAAACACCTTCCAAAAGTAATTTAAGGCAAAAAGGCCGTCCTCAAGGTTAAAAATATTGATATCATATGCTTTGAATGGGCTGTGCTTACAGCGCTGTATCCGGTTCTAATTAATAACAATCAAAGTCGTCATGAGAAGTATCAAGATCATGTTGGAAAATTCTACTTTCATGGTATAAATTTCACAGTTCACATGTCAGATATCAGAAAATTTGAAACTCTAAACAACATTGGTGTCACTATTATATCCATCAGGGAAAATTAATACATCTTTGTATTTACGAGGGAATATGTGTGGAAATATTATTGCTGGACCATAATTTAGATCATTTGTTGTCAAATCTACGTAATACGAAGGTCAATAAACACTTCTGCAGCGATGTCTCTTCCCCCAATATTATCAATGAAAATTAGATCAACGCATCGAAAATCGTAAAAACAATGAATGTAGTAAAACAACGTTCCCCAAAGATCATATGCTAGAATTTTGAAACACCCATAAAATGCTACGGGCTCCATGTACAATTTACGCTGACTTCGCAACACTGCTTCTCCCAATCGACTGCTATTAACTATGCCCATCAATATCATGCACCGAAGCTTATCAACAACATCAAGAATGTGGATATAAATTAGCTGACATTTTTCAATGCTGCAGTCACGATTCTAAGGAAATGAGTAAATGGGTAAATTTACCGAGTCATTTACCAATGAGTAAATCAGCCGTATATAGAGGTAAGAACTGTGTTGAAAAATTTTACTTAATGGTATTGAATTGGGTAATAAATATTAAGAACGCTTCAATGATCAGATATCGTTAGAAATTGACTATACTAGCACTACACAATCTTCTATACTGTCACGTGAGAGACCACTGTCATCTATATAGCCGATTCGGAGATCCAGCTGACAACGCATTCAGCATTACGTACAAAATAAATCGAGATGTCAACACGATTTTCCACAGCCAACGGAAATACGATGTCATCCAATCATGCAATAAATTGGAAAGTTAGCCAACCAGCTCCAGATAGATAGGTGCTCAGGTTTAGTTATCAATCATCATCAAACTCAAACATTAGATAATAGAACAAAACGCTACAACATATTTTCCCAACGCATATGTTTCTCATATGCAACGATTTAATGCTACCCAATTTTAAACCACATTTGGAAATTGACCAAGACAAACCGTCAGATTTAGATGTATTGTCCCACGCTCAACTTGGAGGGGGGTAAATAGTGAGTTTGAGGACAATGAACTATTATATAATACGGCTATAATGGATGGACCGCCAGAGTGAGACAGCAATAGACCTAGGAAATATATCTTGTCCTTCTAATTTAAACACAGTCAGCAATTTCTACCGTCTTCCATCCAGGCTTTGGTTGATATTTTAAAAAATACAGGAATTTCCCGGAAACAATAGATGAATTTTGTAACAATACAGAACTATTACCAAGAACGGGTATTTAACCGTACGATTATATGAAGTCTGTGTACTACTCAACAAAACGCAATTTCTACCAGCGACAGCGTTTAACAATAATGCGAGAGTAAACTTAACCCACGCCCATCAATAATCCTATTTTGCTATTTCGGTTAAAAATCTGTTACTGAACGTTTTTTGGTAAACCATAATCCGGCGCAAAATTGTTCGCGAACACAAAGCTCTGTGATAGTAATCCGGTAAATTTGTGTTAGCGAAAATTTTAGAATAAAATTACCGAATTTTTTACGAACGAAAATCTACCGGCATTTGGATTCCCTGAATTTGTTCGCTAACACTGTAACGTAAACAACATGAACGATTGATTTGTGACGTCAGTATTACATTAAATCCGTTCGCGAACAAATTCAGCGAATCCAGAATCCGGTAGATTTTTGTTCGTAAAAAATTCGGTAATTTTATTTGAATTTTCGCGAACACAAAGCTCTGTGATAGTAATCCGGTAAATTTGTGTTCGCGAAAATTCAAATAAAATTACCGAATTTTTTACGAACGAAAATCTACCGGATTTGGATTCGCTGAATTTGTTCGCGAACACTGTAACGTAAACAACATGAACGATTGATTTGTGACGTCAGTATTACGTTAAATTTGTTCGCGAACACAGACAAATACAAATCAGAAGCTGATAGGGGTTCGATAACAGTTTTCACTGCAAATTCAAAATCGTCAAAATTCTGTTCGAACACAAGCTGTAATTTTAGGTGCTTGTTTCTGATTTTGCCAATTTTCTGTTATCGAAAAGTCGATGAAATTTCCACATTTGTTACGTAACAACGGTTTGCGCTTCGTTATCGGCTTTTACAAAATAGGATAGTCGATGGGCGCCTTTTAAGTTTACTCGCGCATAAACTGAACGATAAAAGTACAAGGGAAGACGATTATAAATAGGCAGAAAATGTTAGGAATGTACTGAATTTAGAGAATTTAAGTAGTACCATAATCTCTATGTAAAGACTTGTGCTTTGTTACTATGAGATGTATTTCAAAGTTCTAGAAATTTTGCTATTGCTAATTTTAAGCTGAATCCAATATCACTCCCCGCGTTTTGGATGGGATGCTTGCTTAAAGCTGATAGGTGTTCGGCAGCAATTGTTGAAGAACTCCAATATGTACATCTTCTTTGAACATAGCATACGAGGAGGTATTCCAAAGACTTCACACCGATATGCCAAGGCCGACAGCAAGTATCTTGAAACATTTGACCCAATCAGAGAGTCGAACTGCATAATGTACTTTTATGCTAATAATTTGTATGAAGGAAGATTGGTTCAGAAGTTACCTCTTGATGGTTTTAAGTGGCTTGAAGGGATCCTTAAACTAGATACATTGGGAAACCGACGGAAACATGAAATATGTCGTAGTAGTAGATCTGGAATATCCGGACTATTTACATACATTACACAGTCATTAAACGCTCGCTTCAGAGCCTATGAAAGGTTAATACTGTGTTATATCTCTATTGCCATCAGATTAAGAAGGATTTTAATATAACATATTACGATGAAGAATGAAATATTAGAAACGCCATTAGAAAATTTGCTCCAAACCTCAACAATAGGTGTATGTACATGGTACGTGCTAGAAATTTGAAACTGTATACCGAATTTGTCTCAAGGGAAATCCACAGGGGTATTCGATTTAATCACGTGATAGGACGAAACCCTATGTATTGTTCAATACTGAAAAATGCATGGTAGCAAAAAGTGATATTGAAATGAAAAGGGTTTGCTTAAACTGTTCAATAGTGCAGTCTTTGTAAAACTATGGAAAACGTTCGAGCTTTTATAAGGAAATCAAAGTTATAAATTTCTAAATAAATTCAGAGACTCGTTTCAAACAATCGTTACAGTGGGAGTACAATTTTTGATAAAAATTTTGTAGCAGTTTCGATGAAGAAACCCAGTGTATGTATGTGTAAACCCATATACGTTGGATTTACAGTACTAGTACTCTAAAAAGGTAATGTATGAATTCAACTACAAATACATCAAGTCTAGGTATGATTGTCAGGTTATGTTTACAGACACTGACAGTCTCTGCTATGATATATGTATAAGATGTATATAGTGACATCAAAGTAGATTTAGATTAGTCTGATACCAGTGATTACTCCCATGATCACTTTCTTTATCCAACAAAAATAAAAAAGTATTAATTAAAATGAAGGACGAAACAGCTGCCATTCCGATTGAGGAATTTCGTGGACTGAAACAAAAATGTATTCTATAAAGTGTGGTGAATTTGAAAAATCCACATTTTGAAGCTTCGGTTCTGCACAATCTACGTCGGACTGAACGAGTGACACTGTATTATGGTGTTTGGAAGAGCGTTTTACATGGCAATTCACATAACCACTGACATGCTAGTTCTTGTATCTGTTTCCTAGGCCCACGAAATAGCTGTAATTGCCCTCTTATTAAGCGGAATTTTATTACATTGCGTTCTTTTCCAGCTGATTAATAATCGTATCTTTAGAACTAGCATGGTTCAAGGCATAAATATATGAACATGCTGTTATATATACTACAAATATTTAGGTTCAGCCAGTTTTGGTTCAGTAATTGGAATGAATAGAAACTCAGCGTTCACAGGTAAGCCTGTCGCTAATTCAGCGTGAAGAATTATATTTCCGTCAAACTTGTAGATCTGCCATTTACTTCAAATTAGTATCCTTGTTATTTACAAACGCAATCTCCATATTCACATGTATTAATCTTTATTTAGTCTGAAAAAACATCGATAATAGTTGTGTAGGTAGACTTACCTGAAATGTTAAAGCAAGTAATGAATTGACACCAACAGTGGTACGTGATGGTATTGACTTCGAACCAAGATAAAAAGATACCCATGAGAGGAATACGGTTAAATACGCAGGCACATAAGCTTGCAAAATATAAAAGCCGTACAAGCGTTCAAACTTGAACTCGACGCTCAGCTCATCCCATTGGCCAGGCAGATAGTCCTATAACAACAGTAATCATGTTACTGTAATTTACCCAATAGATACAATATTTTGCGTATTGTATGTATTATTTTGACAGAAGACACAGATCAACCATACATGCTGATGGTTCGAGGACCCGAGGGATTAGGTAGCTGAGTCCCTGGGTACTGCGGCTTCTTCTTCGCTTATGGGTTGGGGGTTGGAATTCGAGGATGGTTGTTGAACCTGTGGTGTGGAGAGGCTGGGCACTTAGCGCCGATGTGGTGGGAGCCGGTCCGAGCCTCATCTGGGTAACGTTCTTATTTCCACTCTATATCAGCATTTATGCATTTCAACCCAATGTTATATTGCTGCAATTTTGGGTTCCGAAACAGTAGGTATATATAATCGCCTGAATAAAACGTAGAGATTGTCTTGCTGATTTTTACGACAAAAAGCAATGTTATTCTGGTTGTATCATGTTTGTAAAAGCGGGTATACTTCTGGAATATTTGTGAATTGAACGCACCCAACACCATACTTATAGTGTGCACGACCAGTCGCCCAACGCTATGTGCATATATATATATATATATATATATATATATATTTATTTATGGGAGTAAGCTTGCTAACCTATACTCTACATAAGTTAATCTATCAGACATCATATTAGTTCAAGCCGACGGACATGGTTCAGCCGAATATATATTTCAAGAGGTAATAGATAATTTTAATTTTTGTTCAAGGGTAGCAATTAATGCATATTAATAGCTAAAAATAGCCGTATATTTGTTGCAGCATCCAGTATAGACACCCGTGCTGCAGTGTATCTCCGTTATAATAGCGTTCGTTCCAAAATAATCAAAACTCGTTAGCAAAATAGAATGATTTGATACGGCCTTTTTCTGCTAAATCCCTTGCATCTGAAGCCTTAACTATCTATCCATAGTAGATCCAGATGTTTATCACTTGTACTGGTAATCGGTCGAGAAGAAGGGCCCAGTATGGCGGTCACTAACTGGCCGAAGGCTGATCGGGCTAGCTCCGGTTCGGTCGCCGCCTATTGGCCATCCTGGACGGCTTCCCGTGGGGATAGTTCTGTCACTGGTGCTACCTACCAGAGGTATGGCGTGTCGGTAATCTAGTCAGCTGGAACCCCGAACATCATTGAATCTGCTTTGTCTGTCATATTTGATAATGTTTTGACAATATAAACTATTACACCGTATTTAAAGTTTAGAGTCGTGAAACGGAATTTTCTGTTAATGCACTTACGATTTTAAAATCTTCGAGAAAGTGTAACACGGCTGGGTAATGTGGTCTATAATGTCTTTAATTTGGTTTTACCTGTAAAAATTGTAGGAAAGTTGCTTTTAATGCCGCAAAGCATAGATTATATTAACTAATCTAGCAATATGAAATTATGAATATTTTACGCTGTAGCCATGTCGTATAGGTGTGTTTATTATGTCTAAGTCTAGTATTCCTAAAATAGGTTGAAATGTTGTGTCATGCTTTCACGCATTTGTACCGTTACCCGTTGTTGCTCGTCATAAATACTTACAAAATTTTTTCGCCAACATCTTTGAAATTTCGGAACTTTAAATTGTATTATAATGCTAAACTGTTAATATTCTAATTCTGGTCTAGCCTTTATGCTGCTGGGGACCACATTTAATATAGTCAATTTTATACCGTACAACTCCTTGAAGTTGGAGGCAAATGGCTACGAATGATCAGCAAAAGCTTGATATATGAAGACCCAAAATGTGTATTTAAAAATGTTGTATATATGCGTAATCAGCTTCGAAAAATTTCGCATTTAAGAAAATGTCGGGGGAAAATTTTGGAAAATTTGTGTAACTTGTAATTGCTCCGTGTGTTGGTGCACAGCTGCCGGAAACGCCTTTGGCTGCAACGCAAAAACAGAAGACCGCTCCTGGCCGGTGCGAAACACAAGCGGAGAAGATATAACCTAACTGTAGCCAATGATTAGGTTCAATAAATCTATTATAGATTTTCACAAATGCTGCAATGCGAAATGATTGGACAACCATGTTCCTAACATAGCGAAGCATTGGCCGATGCAAATGCTGCCATTATGAATGACAGCTATCAGTAAAATAAAAACCACAAACTAATTCTTATATGCATTTGCCGGAAAAGTAAACAGGTTAGTTTCGGGGTGCTTGTGCAAGGCACATATTGTCTGTAGCGAACTAACAAACGCTATGAAGTATTAGTAAATATTTGAAACCCGTTAATTTGTTTGTTTAATATAAACAAAACGTGCTCAAAAAACAAAAAAAATATTTACAAGTTAAAGATTTTTATATGTATTTAAAAAATGGGTACGTTTGCCACGAATTTTCAGGTATTACATGGAATTCCCTATGGTACTCTGCAATAGCCGAAAACATATAAAAAAAGAAACTGGGATTCAAAATAATGAAAGTTGTCATTTTCAACATTAAATAAATTGTGAGTATATAAGAAATACTTAGTCGTACAACTCGCATATGACATAGAATTCCCTATGGTACTCTGCAAGAGTCGAAAACATATAAAAAAGAAACTGGGATCATTTTCAACATTAAATAAATTGTGAGCATATAAGAAATACTTACTCGTACAACTCGCATATGACATGGAATTCCCTATGGTACTCTGCAAGAGTCGAAAACATATAAAAAAGAAACTGGGATTCAAAATAATGAAAGTTGTCATTTTCAACATTAAATAAATTGTGAGTATATAAGAAATACTTAGTCGTACAACTCGCATATGACATGGAATTCTCTATGGTACTCTGCAAGAGTCGAAAACATATAAAAAAGAAACTGGGATCATTTTCAACATTAAATAAATTGTGAGCATATAAGAAATACTTACTCGTACAACTCGCATATAACATGGAATTCCCTATGGTACTCTGCAAGAGTCGAAAACATATAAAAAAGAAACTGGGATTCAAAATAATGAAAGTTGTCATTTTCAACATTAAATAAATTGTGAGCATATAAGAAATACTTAGTCGTACAACTCGCATATGACATAGAATTCCCTATGGTACTCTGCAAGAGTCGAAAACATATAAAAAAGAAACTGGGATTCAAAATAATGAAAGTTGTCATTTTCAACATTAAATAAATTGTGAGCATATAAGAAATACTTACTCGTACAACTCGCATATGAGTAAAGCTGACCAATTTATAATTACATAAATTGTGAGCATATAAGAAATACTTACTCGTACAGCCCGCATATGAGTAAAGCTGAATAAATTTATAATTAAATAAAGTGTGAGCATATAAGAAATACTTACTCGTACAACTCGCATATGAGTAAAGCTGACCAATTTATAATTACATAAATTGTGAGCATATAAGAAATACTTACTCGTACAACTCGCATATGAGTAAAGCTGACCAATTTATAATCTGGTAAACGGACTTTATTCAGAATTTTAACTGGCTTGATGTCGACCCAACGCATTGTAACTTTTCCTACGTTGTGCGAATAACTGTTATAGGTTAACGTACAAATCTGATTGTCAATCGGAAACGTAGCCATATTCTTAAGGCATGGTCCAACTAGCTTAATGCGATAATTTATCCAAACCGTTCCATTTGCGTAGATCATAAGGAAAACATTACGATATGGTGAACGATGTATTGAAGCATTCTTTGAATTTGCGAAACATGAATTCGGCGTCCATATTCGATCTAGAAAAGCATCTGCGTCCAGCGATAAATTCATTTTACACGGATTGAGATAACCGAATGCCAACGATCGATCTACCCATTGCTCAGTAACATATATATCGAGCAAAAATTCTGATGAAATTTCCATAATTTTCGAAACTTCTTGTACCCAAATCTCAACAGTTACCGTACATGAACCGGTGCCATCAGCTGAGTCTGTCGGTGCTTTACGCTTATCATGATGTTCCAACATGGTAGAAACAAGAAGATGTGAATCATTTTGACAAGATCCTTTCAACTTCACACGGTCATTAGTTGCTATATTTACAGCTATGATGGGTTCCAAATAAAACAATAGCGTTGCAATGCTCAAAATTACACCAGATCCATGATATTTATGCGAAGTCATGCTACACTGTATTTTATGTCAAATGAATGCTGGTAAATGTTCGTCTGTATAAGAAAACTGAACACATGAACTGCAGATAATACCTGTTATTTACGAGTTACTACGATTACATACGTATGCTTCCCATTTATGAAGCGCATTATATGCAAAAGTCAATGTGGATGCTGAGAACATTTCATTTAATACTGTTGAAAAGTGATTATGTTACTTATTGAAATTTATTTTACAATGTTTAAAAATTTCACGATTTGGATTACTCAAAACTTTCCATGGTGAAATGCTAGGATTAGGCGATGATTAATTTGTACAACATTTTGCTTGGACATCTGTATCTTCGGGAAACTGACAAAATAATACTTAGAATAACCCTACAAGTGTAGGAAATTATGCTACTAAATATATTTCAAACATTTTGAAATTTAATTCAAGTTAGTAAATAATGTCACAATAACCGAGTACGGTAACGGTATATATTGTGTTAACTAGATGCTACTCTGATACCGTTAAATTAGCACCATGGTTTTCTATGTTCTATGTAGAGGTGTTCCATAAAAAATTAAGCTTAGCAGAAGTCACTTTTACTGAGTGCATACATCGCTAACGTGTTGATTATTTCAATTTTATAGCTTAAAATTTCCTGCTTACGTGAAATAGTAAAAAGCCACGCAATAGCTCTATTCGATAAGCCAAAAAACTTCCTAACAGCCTAATTGGTTAATAAAATAGGGATATGATCCGGCATTTAAATGAAAATCGTCACAGTGCAGTTCGAACGTGACAGTCACAAAAGCTACGGAAAGTTTGCAAGCGATAGGTTGCCGATTTTAGCAGGCCATGTCATTTAACCCGATGAAAAAGCAGAACGCCAATCAAACGGTGGATGGATTCTGCAAAAAAACATTGACATTTGCGGTCCACACAAGATTTTTGACAAATCATATTTGACAAATGACAAATACACAAATCCAATATGTTACATTTGTTTTCCCCAACATTTCTGTAGCTTTCATTTCCTATTTTAGACAAATGAACATTTAATATTCATATTACAGGTGTACAGTCTAAGACTATAGGCATTTTGAAAGATTGAGTCAAATTAGTATAGGCGGTTCTGAGTCGTATGACAGCAATAATTTGTAGGATAATTTGGTTTCAAAAATTTAATTTAATCATCTTTTCTTTTAAAATAAAAATAGCAACGAAAAATGTCGAGGCATTATGTTCTGTGAAAATTTAGTCTTAATTAGACAAATTATTAATATGTTATAGTTTATGTAAAAATTTAAGTTTCTTTTGGCTTTAACGTTCAACATTATCCTAGTTTATTTCCGCATAAAAAATTTTGTACTTGAAATTATGTAGATTTCACCGAGCATTGCGTGTAATAACTGGATAGTTTTGTCTCTACCAACCGTATGAAAAAACTAAAATCACTAAGGAATGATTATATGAAATTTTAGCTTATTGTAAACGGCTGCTAATGCCATTTATCCTTAATGACTCCTTACTTGAGATAATAATCTCTTACGGATAGTAGTGTAAAACGTTTGTCTTTTACGTTATCCTAAAGAGGCAAGAATCTCTAACAGCAATCTATTTGAGATTAAAATCTTTTTCAGTTAGCTACAATGGAATTTTGTCTCTGATGACTAGCTGTTAGGAGCTTATATGTCTTATAGCCAGTTAGAATATACGAAGTTTCCAACAGCTATGCATTAGAATTTCTCATATTTAAAATATGTTGAAGATGTGAAAGAAGCTATGCATTTGAATTTCGAATATAGTAAGGAAATATCTGAAAAAACCTGACTGAACTTTACGATGAAGTAGCCTAGGTTCGTATCCGAGCCTCTAGCTTGCAAAACCAGCTGACGCCATTACCCAACAAACCCAGACCAGCTCGCGTTATCCTAACACACTACACAAGTCTGTATGTCTTTGCGTTCAGGAAATGCAGGCATAAAATTTTTGTTGAATTTTAATGATTGATCGCGAAGTTTCATCAACGGTAACTGAAGGTTTTTGTGGGATTGAAAGCCAGTAAATTATATGAGACAGAAATATATAAATATATACGACATATAAAAGTATATATAATATTTTAGATAGAAAATCGGCTCATACTGGACGAAAAATAGAGTCATCTCATTTCAGTACAAAAAATTCAGCACATCGTACTGATGTGTCGGTTGAAACCAGTGTCACGGCAATAATGTAACTAAAGTTATATTAGAAATACCATTGCTTACATTGTGCGGAGCATTGTTTTTATGCGTGTCCCCTGTCGTTTTGTGGACGGTTATATTAATATTACCGCAACATTTTTAACGAAGGGCAAGTTTGGCTTCTAAATTTTGAATAACAACTATTTTTTAGAACTTTAAACTGCACAAATTTAGTGAGAAAAGCTTATAAGTTGTTTGTCATGTAGTCGCCATATGTTTTTGAATTAGCTGGCAACAAAACACTTGACAGGAGATAAATCAATCTAACGCACAAGTTTTTTTCCTGGAATGAAACTTTGACATAGCAGCACACTAAACAAAGAATGAGCTAGAAGCTAATTTTCTAGTCATTTGGTTCTCACTGCATTGAACCCGTGGTTATCACGGTTTGTTTAGTGTCTGCACAATCTAAATACGGTCAACTTACGTTTGATACAGCAAATTCGATTTTTTGTATTCGGTGCGGCCATGTTCAGGTTTTTGTGTAAGTATCTATCTTTGAAAATTAAGCCTCCTATTGCCAAATAATTATCGTTTCTTGCATCTCCGACGGTTGAGTTTTGTGAAAGTTAAACGCAATATTCATCATCTAAATTCGATCGGTGCTTAACGACAAGGAATCCAGCGCAGGTCGGACTCTCGTTGATAAAACTAGTTCGTTACACGATCGTTGCTGAATCTTGCACAAAACTTCCCCATATATCCTTACACCCCGTAAATATCTAAAACTTTTGATTACTAGTGTTATGTAGAATTATATTCCAGTTCAAAATTTCCGCCTTTCTGCTTTGCACATGTATCACTCAACAACAATCGCATTCTTGTACATAAATTAATTCTAAAATTAATACAAAAGAAAAAACGGCTATATGAAACGCCATATAAAATTGCAGTTAAAAAGTAACTTCTATACGGTAATAAAATTCTGCCCATATACGCTGCATGTCCCTTGAAATATTAAATACTAAATTCGTAGCTCGAGCTTCGTCAAACACTTGCGTATTCCAAGTCGTCGTTCTCCAACGTTTATGTCCCAGAATGGAAGTAAGTCGGAAAATTCAGATTAATTTTCTTGGGACAATATGTACTGAAACCAAGTA